>OFHS01001258.1:0-29648 GCA_900245855.1 Calvadosia cruxmelitensis
ACATGTTTGTGTTCATTATCATTTGTGTTTTGAAGTTGTGAGGTGCCTCGTGAATCTTCCTTTACAGGGATTTGATTTGGATTGCTAATCTTGAGTCTCTGATGTCGGTGTTTATTTTGTCTTATCTGAAGGAAGCTCATTGGCCGTTGCTAACAATCCTAAACAACTTGCTACCACTGGTTGTTGAATACAGTGAGAAATACCCACGTTTTAGCTGGTCGTTGCAAATGTGCAGTGAAATCTCATGTGTTTATATTTGTAGAAAAGTCTAGTGGCAAGTTACATTATTTTGATTTTCGGGCCACAGTCAACCAAAATGCTAGATCCGCCCCTGAGTTGTCAGTAACAAGTTCTATGTGGACATTGAAACTGAGGAGCAGAAAACATCCTTTTCGTTGTACAGCCAAATTCAAAGTGGCAGAATAATAGTAAAATTTTGGAATTTAACAGAGCTCGCGTTTACACTTGCCATGCTCTGCAGTCTGGGTGATATAACTACAGATATCTAAGTAGCCTACTGGAGATTCGTCAACATTTGACGAAAGAAATTCCGTGCAGATAAAGCAGTCAAAACAAGCAGACTGCTGATATTGCATACGCCAACAATCAGCACCATGATATCCGTCGTTAACTTATAAATTCGTAATTATAATCAATCGCAAAGCCAAACATCGATCAAAAACGCATGGCAAAGACTCAGCCTGACAATTGAATTGGGCCAACAAACCTCTAAGAAGTTTAAACTAAATAATCAAACAGACTTATTTTACTGAGTTCGGCCAGTTTCAAAGCTGCTCACCTCCACATATCTCCTGCTTTATATCTTTTACTCGTTGAATGAGCTCGTTCAAAGTAGTTTCCGATGAACGCTCGAAGCCATCGTATTTCTTCAACAGTTTTTCAATTTCACGATCAACAGCACCACACGCGTCCATTACACTTGCCAAATAAATAGATTTATCTATTTACTTCCTAAATAAATCATTACTAATTCTTTCTTTAAGGATATATAATCTTGTTGTCGAGTTCTAGTTTTTGCCTTCGGTCCGCCATAACTGCTCGCGAAAACAACTCTGGCGATTAGCGAGGCTACGGACTGTGAGTATCCGAAAAGCGAGGCTATTGGTCCGGAATCTGATGGCTGCAGGAGGCTTGGTAGACCCGCAGATGCATCGGTTAGTTTTAAAATAATTATTAATCGTTTTAGATATTAATAATTATTGTTAGTTTTTAAAAATGCAAATAATTATTTTAACGACGTATAGGTGTTAATATTCAATGATTTATTGTACATTATTTACCAGCATGTTCAGTTGAAATTAAATAAAGATAAAGTGATCTACAAAAGACTAAAGCACAATCATATATTACATTACTACAAATCATGCTAACTCACTCTATTCTAAGGATGTGATCTATCAAAGCAATGTGTTATGACGTGTAAACGTATACGGTTGCTAGTCAGTCAATCCATCAATCGGATGGCAGATGATGAATGATTGAAAATATCCTTATATCCATGTCCTATGATGTCATTTATGCAATACAACCAAGTCAGCAGTAACGAGCACCTCGCGACTCGCGTAAAAGGACCACATTGATCCATCCCTCAATTTCGTCATTGTGACGCGTTCAGTCATTTCCAGTTCACGGCCTTGCAGCATTGCGCTCTTTCGGAGAGGTTGTGGAGCAATTGCAGATGCATATATTTTTGCCAGTTGTCCGTGCAGCGTAAGAGCTATGTGTATATAGCCTGCTACATGTGAATTCTTTCTTGCTTTTTCTACTTTTGTTGAATAGTAAAGACACATACAAGAGGGATGTCCGCCACAGCCAGCTCCAATAGCTGATCAGTGGAGTGGCCGGTCCATTTACGATGCCATCGACCCACTGGGAATAGGGGCGATCATTCTGCTCAGACTATTTTTCCTGGTTTTTAGACAGTAAAAGACATACTGTATGATTTGAGTTCTCTAAATCCTCCAATTCTTTGGTCATTGGTGGAACACTGATAAAGGCACATAAGGGAGAATGGAAAAATCTTCTTCTTCTCCGTCCATAGTATGTAGGGCAAGCTCGAAATTGAGCACTGTCTTTAATCTAAGTGGTTCGAGAATTTCCACCTTGCTGCCCTATCAACTGACAGAAAAGCCTGGCAGAGGGATAGCATGACTGAAAGCTTTAGGAGAGCAATTTAAACACACGTTGTAAACACTCATTGTCGATTCAATAGATTTCAATAACATGTACTAATTATAGGGATCTTTTGGCTGTTTACTATCAGTTGAAATTAGATTTATGTTAATTTCTATGCTCTCTTCTGTAATTCATTTGATTGATTGATAGGAGTATATTTCAGACATATAAACGATGCATACAAAAATAACAGTTAGAAAGTACATGCTTTGTTACAATTTACAAACATGATATGAACGCTCGTTTCTTGATGCATGAGCAACTTTGTGCATGAGCGAAGTGCAGTGCTTGAAGTTGAAGTACTGTCTTGGTAATTGTATAGCCGGAAATGATACCTCATAATGTATCTTATACCTTAAATGAGCGCAGAGCTGCAGCAATACTTTGAACAGAATGTAAGTATCATTGGCAAATGTTCAGCAAACTGGCACAACGTTTACACCAGTATAGTTCAAATACGTGATATCTTTATACAAAGTCTCAATTTCCATGAAAGTAACCCACATACTAATTAATGATTTTAAAATGCAGGGTCTTGATTAGGGACCGATCATTATTTATGCCCTGGGTTGGTACCGAAGAGAAGCCGGGTGGGTAGCTCAAATTTTGGCAACACCGAAGGTTGGTTAATTTTTTTAGATGCCACATTCATTTGGTATTTCTTTTCCTTTGCTGATTAATCGATTCCAGTGTCATATAACTTAACTAGGTATGACACCTTCCGACTTCCAGTACTTCTATGCACATTGCTACATTTGATCTACATGGATGAAGTAACGTACTTGATAGCAGTTTTTAATACTCGTAGGATATCTACTTTGCTGTCCACATTTGTTTAACATGTGATGCAATTTTTAGAGGTTGGGAAAATTTGTTTCTTGGCTACCTGAAGGTTGAGTAAAACAAAACAAGTGGAAACTTTTGCTTCTCTTCGGTACCAACCCTGGGCATCATAATGAGTGGTCCCTTAGCAACTTGTGATCCTTGGTGGATACGATCCTGTTTCAGTGCAAACTGTGGGCGACATCGCAGAGCATAAAGTGCAACTCCACTAATATCACCTCGGTTGATGTTACGATCCACTTAACTAATATCATCTCAGTTTCGAGGCTTCACAGGTACTGTATTAATTTTTTTATACATTTATCGCTGCCGTTTTGCTTATACTTTCTCTGAATGGTGACGGATACATACATGAATGCAGCAGACGCCAAAGCCACCATTGAGCTTGGCAACTATTGGATCTGTATACAACTTCGAAGTAGAGATCATTTGAGGAATAAATACATAAATAAATGGCAGATTTTTATTCATGTATTTGTTTCAACTTTACAGCATTTTAAATGAATATTAAAAAGCTAGTATCTAAAAGACATCGAAAGGGAACTAAAATGATATTTATAGTGTAAAATTGCATACCTGGTGCTCACATCTCGCGGGGTTGCTGTTCCGAGTTTGTGGAGATTTCATCATTTTGATTTTAGAATCTACAATCTTTAGTCTGGAAGGTATTACCATGAAACCTTGTTAATATCACTATAGTTTTCCAGCCAAAAATCGTGATATTAAGCAGGTACAAATAGTTGATTCAGACAGAGCTTGGTTCTCAAATTGAAGTGATACTGTGCGGGTTGTGAAAATACCAGAGGCGATATTAACGGGGTTGCAGTTGCACTGTATTAGTATATTCTAGCAAATTACAGACAGAAAGGTAGCTATAATTATATCATTCATGGCATACTTTTCATAGCTCAGGAAATCTTAGGGTAACAGTTTATAATTTTATCATGACGACTGGGGTTATTGTATACAATATGGGACTGCAGAGAGTCAGCATGTCAGTGCAACGTTGCAACGCAGCCTGTGTTTTCGGCACAATTTCTTCAAGAGGTTTGATGGGCGAGATTTTAATTTTTAAATAGTGAGGTCAGGTTTTTAATAGTACGTTTTAGTAGCAATCATTGAAAAAACTAAATTAATACGTTTATAGTTTCAAATTGTGTAGAAATTAATTACACTGTATTGGACATTTTACCTGAACTAGTTTTGTAAGTTATCTGTTTATCTTGTTCTATCACAAGGACGCAGCTAATGCCGATAGATGTAGTTATAACTGTACTTCGCAGTGTGACATGAAATCAATATTCCAATTTGTAAATTTCATAATTATATTATCATTCACATCACTAAAAATAAAGTAAGCACAATACTTCTCCAGCTGACCAAAGATAATGATTAATTAATTAAGATCAACTCTAAGTAAGTAATATTTAGATTTCACAATTTGTTAGCTGCTAATCTATTCAAGAGCGCTATCCACAATGACGTCGGTCGAGCCATAACAGTCCCAAGCGGAGATATGATGCCTGTCAGAAACACTCCACTGACGTAAAATCTATGAAGGATCAGTAAATTTCCCCATTTATGCACAATATTGCACATGGATGTGCATTGACGTAGCTACTTCTTACTGACAGCTAGCTCCGATAAGAAAGATCTAAACACGAATGGAAAGTTGTACAAAGGTAAGTGCGATTCGTACAATCGCATGGCTGCACTGTGGTCTGAAACAGTGAAAACGTTGACTGTTAGTGATCGGTTGAAATTCTGTCGGTAGGAAGGATCGATATGTCTTCTGAGTCTTTATGCTTTGATGGTCAGTCGATCCATGACGGGACCCCGGTCGTTGTATCGTCCTGATGCATAACCATTTGTGTCAAAACAGGCCGGCACTGCACGTGTCCCATCTCCGTATGTGCTTCCGAGGGAAAAGGTAAGCTCTGTAAACACAACAGAAAGTTTATTGCACAGTCTGATGCTAAAACTTGTACAAAACAGTGCGAATTTCGAAACGAAAAATATGTTCTGGATAAGAATTTGTTTATTTGTTTAAGTAATAAACCTTAGGTTTATAACAACAGTATCAAAATTCAGATTTGGATGAATAGTGATTTATGACTTGCAAAGTGGAAAAAGTATTTCCCTTCTGGATTTGTGATTAAATGCCTAGAAATGAGCAATTCCTTTTATTAAAATAGAAACTTTTTGGCTAGCTCGTTTCCTTTGTAAGAAACTTCTAATTGCTATCTGCAACTATTTTACAGATCAAACCACTGAGATTGATACGCTGACATAACTCCGTCACATTACATTGTATTATAATTATTATATTACATTACAATACATTATAGTTATTATATTACATTGCATTGTATTGCATTGTATTGCATTACAGTACATTAAATTAAATGTATTGCATTGTATTACATTGTTGTACATTACGTTACACTACATTATATTGCATTGCATAGCGTTGCATTGCATTACAGTACATTAGATTAGATGTACTGCATTGTATGACATTACTGTACATTACGTTACAGTACATTATATTGCATTGCATTGCAATAAATTACAGTACATTACGTTACATTATACTACATCATACAGTGCCCTATTGAGAATCACATTCCTGTGAATAGGCCGACTATCTAAAGATGATATTACCTTACATTACATCTGCAGAATGAGCCTCTAAGGCGCGTTGTAACATAACTAAATGTGACATTGTTGGAATCGAATGACTAGCAAATGGTCACTTACGAGGAACGTATCCCATATACTTTGGTATCATTCCTTTCTTGTCGTAAACAGGTCCATAACGAGACCACTGGGACGATGTCTTTGCCACTGCTATGCCAGGTCGCGCATTCTCTGGATCATTTCTAAAAGCATAAACACAGCTCGTCAAACTCTTACAACGCATTTGTTAAGACTAAAGATAATTACAGTACTGTAGTTCAATAGGAAACGCTTTTTCTCCGGCAAAAATTGCAAAATTTACAAAATCATACTTGATAAAATAAATAGTATTCTTACGATCAATAACATTCTCATGTAGTTTATCATGTGTCAGTTTCGTTAAATAAGCTTAAGATGTAAGGAGTACCACAGAATGAATGCTGAGTATGATGACCGTCTTATCAATTGATGAATCAGATGATGCAGAGTACCGCGAGGGTATCTTGTATTTGAATCTCTGGGACGTGACGGGACAATGCTGGAAACTAAGCTTTCACAACATCAACATCTGATGTCGATGTTCTTGCAAGTAGAGTTGCTACTCCTACGCAGGGCTGTAAAGTAACTAGTTTCTTTAGTAACTAATTACTTTTCACTCAAAGTAACTTTTGATTGTAACTAGATACGATATTTCAGAGTAGCTAGTAACTTTTCAAAGTAACATTTATTAACAATTAGTTACTTTTCACTTCTAGACTCTAGTTGATTGTGGGTACCTTCATGATACAATAAGCTTAACAGCATTCAAGCATGCAGGAAAAAATCCACCACAAACAGTAAATTGCAATTCTTTTAGAATACACCTGTAAATTATACCTTCTTTTTATTTGCTAACATCGATCAAAGTAACTTTGAAAGTAACTGTAACTAGTAACTTTTCCTGACAGGTTATTAGTAACTTCTGAAAGTTACGTTTAGAAAATAGTAACTCTGAAGAGTAACTTTTCATTTTTGAAAGAAAGTAACTCTAACTGTAACTAGTTATTTTTAAAGGTAGCTTTTACAGCCCTGCTCCTACGAGATATGGCACACAAAATCTGAATTGACCTTTCATGAGAATGTAGCATACTAAAGTATTCGTGACCTCTTTCTCGTGTCAGTTAGCCTCCTATATTAATCGCTATTGTTCTCATTTCCGTTTATCGTATATAAATATCGTTGCCGGTTTGTATCTAACCAGAGAGAGTGAGTTAACCAGAGTGCTTAATATTATGCACTTTATTACCAGGATATTTCTCGTTATTCCTTAATTATTTAACAAAGAGATTGACCACTTCACTTTGTTACAAGAATATCAAATTGCACCAATGACAACTTCGCACACACTTTGATTGTCCACAGGCGTACTTATCAATCTGGATGTCTTTGGTTAGGGTTTGCATTCTTCGATATTTGTCATTTGTCGCATGATTCAATGCTCGCTCCGCCCAGATGGTGTAACGTCGGCCGATATCGTGTTCGATTTGACGGGGAATGTGCCCTTTGTATCCTATTGTCGGGGCATCCGTCTCGCCTCGTCGATCAGCTGAAAACAGAATGTATCGTTATTTCAAGCCATGTTCTATCAGATCGGAATTTGATTCAGCCACAAGTTGCGGCTTGATTCATTTCCCTCTGGCTAAATGCTCTCGTTTCTGTAACAACCCCTTGCACACAGGGTATAAACCAATATAGAACCAATAGCCAGTATGCATAGCTCAGTATCCGTCAACAGTTACCTATAGCAGCCAGTCAGTTTTAAGCAAGATAAGTATGGCAGGCTTTATGCCAAGCTGATTTTACTTTGAATAACGCGACGATATCATCAAACTCAATTTGAATAACGGCAACTGCAGTTGCAGTTTCAAATTACATAAGCATTATTTGTGCATTAATTATCTGTGCATCTAGGACAGCGCTGAGTGACACTAAATTGAGCCAATATCTGAACTATTAACTATACTTTACATTGAATCATGTTATCTATTACCCTGTTTGCCCATGTAACATAAGTGCTATGGTTATAGCCTGCTACATGTGAATTCTTTGCTTGATGAATTTCAAATAAAGACACATACATACAAGCGATATTATACAGTCGACCCTCTGCACAGAAACCAGAGATTAGACCTGGCACCTGTCTATTGCAAATAGTAGTCGCCAAGTAAACGTCAACACAATAAGATAAATATTTCGATCGAATTTCTCTATAAGCGGTACTTCACAAACGTTCGGGTGGGGATTCGAGTAGGGAAAACGCGTTAAGTGCCAGTATGCAAATCGCCGTGATGTTGGCAGTGCTTTGTGGTGCATAGTTTCATTTTCTGCTGTCAGAGGCGAGACAAACAGTATATAATTTGCCAAGAACAATAATTAGGTTCTTCGTCATTTTATAAATCAGAAAACAGAATACTCAAGCAAGAATTATCAGAGAATAACCGAGATTTCTTAATTGGGCTATTGATGATGATAATTCGTGATTATAATGACCATACATTATTTCCAATTTCATTCACTAACCAAAGT
This sequence comes from Calvadosia cruxmelitensis, assembly GCA_900245855.1. Taxonomy (NCBI): domain Eukaryota; kingdom Metazoa; phylum Cnidaria; class Staurozoa; order Stauromedusae; family Kishinouyeidae; genus Calvadosia; species Calvadosia cruxmelitensis. The sequence continues at coordinate 8,284 of OFHS01001258.1, forward strand.
GACGACTTCGTTCAGCAGTGGCATATCTTAAGTCGATTCCAGGATGAGCTGTGCTGGGTCGTGGGAAATCTTCTCTGACTTTCAACTGTTTTGCACTCTGAAGATAATATCTTATCTGCTCTGTGCTGCTTCGTGTGTTCAAAAGTCGGGCATTGAACTCTTGTATGGCTTCTTCCGTTGCTTCCTTGTAACGACTGCCGAACGTAGTTTGTAATCTTGGAACAAACCCTAGACGAGAAAAATGACACAAAAGGAATTATTATAAATAAATGGAAAGCTCTGCTATCAGGTATAGTCCATAAAGGAAGAGCTAGTATTGATGTAATATAGACGGTCCTCTACACGATGAAGCCCCGCCCTCTTTCTCTTAATGCGTTTGCTACATAAACTACGTCATAAATCACGGTCAGAAGCGGCTGACAAAGTAATACCAACGAAAGACAAATCAACATTCAATACATTACTATACAATGCTACACTTCTGTGTCCTTGACAGCGCATCTCGGTCGGTTTCCAGGTGATGAAGTCGGCTTGCGGGTGTAGGGCTCAGATAGATCTCACGTGAAAGCCTACAAACCTGAGTCTCTTTGATTGGATAACAGCAGACCCCGAAACGTATCACACGCTTCAAGTCAGCGGTGGTTATAATGTTAGACCATTGGTATTAAAGAAAGAGATAACATAATTACCAGAAGAATGTTCTATGTTCGTTACGATTTGTGACATCGGAGCCTTTGTTGGAACAAGTCGAACAGACACAAGATTTAGACTAGAAAAACACCAACTGGACATTTTACTGTTGTAGTAATACGGACACAATAGGCAGGGGGTGATCAGATATTTTGCATCGTTTTACTCACCTGTGTAACCAGGCACCATCTGCTGAAAGTATTTTTTGTTACCGTCTCCTTGAGGCACTAAATGATGCAGCTTCACTGCTCCTGGAGCTCCTGGCAATTGATCGCTCCTTTGAAGGTACGTTCGGTAGGGGTGTTTCTGTAGAAAGGTACATTTTACAATGAAATTGGAGGTGTACTAGCAAGCAAATTAAGAAGATGTATATGCTTCGTAGCTCTCAAACTATTCAATATCTAAAGGATAATGCGAGGGGGGCTGCAGCGATGAAACTGCATCGGATGAGGTCGAGAGTGTATGCCAGGTTTGTTGTTGAAACAATTCTTTATTGCAATCCTAACCAGTTCAGTGGACAGCAAAAAAGCTTCGCTAATAATCATTAACTTATGCAAAAATTTCCTAAATATTATTACAAGTGGCTCAATTGGGCAGCCGAAAGATAGCCTTCGTTAATAAAGCAGTCACTGTTCTATGCATACAATTACAATTTCCAGTTTCAAGTCAATTGCAAACACAGAAAGCGTATAGAGCAAACTGTGGCTGAATTTCGCAAACACGTGGACTGGTGAGGAATGTACTCTTCGCGCGAAATCCAACCAGGGTTTCGAGAGAAAACCAAGCATCACGTCATTTTGCGACAAAACACAAATCAGCTGAAACTGCAGGAAAGCAAGAGATATGCTAGAAGAAAGCAGCGAAGGGATGATTTGCATTGCCTGAAATACAGATTTCATAGAGTCAAACCCAAAGGATCTTTGCCGCAATCAGAGCAGGTGGTGAGTACTTTAATACGTTAGACAATGAATTGTTTTCATTCATTTGAATAATAAAATCAATAAGTTAATTACAACAGATCTCGCAGCAATCTTTTGCACTTGTGCAAAATTTAATATTTCTAGACATGTAGAGCCGTTTACCATCGAAAACGTTCAATTTTTCATTAAAGATAGATCTACAGGACCAAAGATGAAATACATGCAACAACATTTGAGTTAAGGCAGTTCAGATGGCTTTCCTTTTCAGCTAAATAAAGCAAGCTCGGCTGAATGTCGGAAGTAAGGATTGAGATCTGTTGGGGACTGTGGCCTATTATCTTTAAATGTAGCTGCTTTATAAGTTTTAGAAGTCAAATCAAAGTTGCTCAGTAATTCTGTTTCGCAGCTTTCTATGCAGTATTTAATAACTAATAAATAAATATGTTAACGAAAACAAATTCCGGAGTACATTCGTTCATGACAGCAATTTGGTCAGCTTGAGATTCTGTTGCATAACTATCAACTCAGCAAAATAATTTTGTCCAATAGTATTGCAGTGCACATCGATTTACTATGCAAAGTAAATATAATCAATTAACTATGCAAAACCATTTAAATGCAAATATTTAGAAAATCTCATTTTAGCAACACATAGCATTTTTAAATTGCACATTTGCAGCCAGAGCTTATGCATAAATGCTTGCATTCTAATATTTTGATGGCATATTTTGGCTATTAGTTGTGTGCATTGTGTTCAATCCATTCATAGGAATGTAATCTGTTTAAAAATAGCTAAAATAGCGACGTGGTGTCATGATAATATCTTTCAGATATGAAACTCTGTTGATAAAGGGGGCATAATATTATATCTCAAAATGCCTTAAAGTAATCTACTGATTGTATTCTAGATACTTAAGCAGACAAGAATACAACATTCATGATATAGACATGTGATTGAGGTAATCAAAATTCACTTCTGCTAATAAATAAAAACCTAGTTACTTTGTGTAGACATGCTTGATTCTCATTGACAAGACAACTGTTAAGTTCGCAGGTTGCTTTGTTAGGAAAATGGTTGATAAAATTTAGTTTGAGTTCATTTAATGAAAGTAGTTTCTATATTGGACTAAATTCAGCAGAGTGTATCTATCATGAAATAGTTTTAAGTGATCACACATGGGGTCAATCATAGAAATGGTCACACAAGACAAGTAAATTATATAGTTAGGATGTATTGCATTATTTGCAGGTGGTCTCTCTAGACAAGTGGTCACAAATGCAGGTTGGACTGCACAGTCAAAATCAGTTTAAATCATCTTGCTTCAGTTCAACAAGTTTGAATTTGCCATCATACTCTTTATTGTCACATCTGTCCCCTTCATATGTTTAAAAACAATGCTCATTATTCACACTTGCCAACGCTACATCATTAGGATGATGATCAGTATACCTATTTCAATCAATATGAGGTGTTTGTTTTGTACCAAGATCAGGAACCATTCGCCTGAAAACATTACTCAATTTGTCAATATTATTGCACAGCATAATTGTTACTAAATTTGTTTCTAGCCAATATAAAATATTTACTATATGAATGTTTTATTTTTTATTGTATCTATTTACTAGATACAAGCAACCTTTTATCAAATGCTATACAATTCTAAGGAGTTTTAAGCATATGTATACTAAGCAGTGATAGATAGTAGTAGCTCGCAAAGTACCTGCCAGCAAAGCCATTAAATAGCATCTGAAAATAGGCTGGGTAATGTTTGGCTCAATTTGCAATGTAACTTTCACAAACACTCATTATTCTACAAGAAATTTGCTCAAAAAATTTATACTGGAAATAAAAGTAACAACATCTCTGACTCTGCATAACTAAATAATTTACTAAAAAGGCAACAATAATTTACGACATTGGTCAGGCATCTATTAATTCACAAGTACAATGGTAGAGAACTGTCTCAATCACACAGGTCTTTACAGTAAGAAAGGTCAATTCTGATCAACTATGTTTAAAAGAAAACAGTACAATTATGATCAAAGATACTAATTGTAGGGGTATCGTCTATGTTAGAATACGTGTCCAGTTAAGTCGTCCCGTGTAATCCGTATATTGTAGCGCAGCATTTCTCTGTTAGTCCTTCCGTAAACAATCTTGTATATTTGTCCATCAGCTATTAATCATCTCTGTTGTAAACCCGCTGCAAGTCATACCTTCCTCAGTGTTTGTCCAATAAAGACATCGACTTGACTCTTGTTCTCGGCTGGTACTCGTACACTAATCAGACAGTAACATGAAGCACTACTGCAATCGTTTCTTAATAAAATGCACACTATATAGGTGCATATTGCATATAATAGTTGCCATCTGAAAAACCCTCTCTGGTACTACTACATTTTGGCATTATTAATTGACTGGTTTTAATAAATGAAATGTTGCTAGTTCCGAGAAAGCATGCATTAGAAATTTGGAAACAAGCAATTGGTTTTGTAACGTGACTAGATTAATTAACGTTGGTATTACTAGGAGGCGACCAATGTATTATTATGCAGACATACTTACTTGAGTACAACATCATGCAAAATATTTGTGTGCAAAGAGCGTGCACTGTACACATGCATTGCTGTTTGCAAGCAGCACCGTCAAAAAATGGAAATAATTATAACATGCATTACTCACTGAGAAATCAGGAGATCAGTGGTCAGAAAAAGCCACAACATTTTTAAAAGGAAATGACAGCTTTAAGAACATATTCAGAAAACATAACACTACTAATTAAATACTTCTATTAATTAATTTGCATGTACTATGTTGAATCAATTTGCAATCACTGTGTTTTTAGAAACTCTTACTGGATCAATACATGTATGTTGATATTTCAGGATTTCTTGGCAGAAATATGATCAGAATGACCGAAAAAGAAATCCAGCTGTTAGACTCTGGAGGTGGGAACACACCAATGCGACATCATTCTCAAAATTTCAGTTTCAAGCCCACTCAGATGAACACATTTCAGCAAAGAAGAACTGCCAATCAAATTGATCACAGATCTACAAATACAGTAAAACTGCTTCCTCCAACTGCCCATGGCAAGCAAAGATTGGAATCAGAAAAAGAGAATGTCAAACATCTTCAAAACTCAGAGAAGCTGGCCACGCTGCATACTCGTTTGCATCAAGAAGCTGAAAAGATACGAAAATGGAAGACTAACACTGAAATGGATTTAAAAGACAAGGAACAGAAGCTCTGTGAGGCCAAGAACACAATTGACAGCTTGAGAAAGTCAATGCTTGAACTTCAGCTGTACAATGAAACATTGAGTGCTCAGTATCAAGAGGAAATATCTTTACATGAAGAAATGGAGCATAAAATAGTATCTACAAGAGAAATGTGTACGGCTTTGAAGGAGCACATTACTTCTGTTGAAGACACAATCATGAAAGGAGAAACTGATCGATATGAAATAAAACATTTGAACAAATCCCACATAGAAAAATATGAAGATCTCGTTCTTAAATTTCAGGATCTTGAAATATCTTTTGAGTCCAAGCAAAGTCATAACAGGCAACTCTTCAAGACAAAGCAAGAAAGCTATGAAGCAACGATTGACGAGCTTCAAAATAACTTAACAAAAGCAAAGAACAGAGCCAAGACTTTAGATGAGATGCAAGATGCACAAGAAAAAAATGCAGAGAAGTTGAAAGTGAGCTTACAGGAGTCAGAGACAGCTTTAGCAGAAGCACAAGCAGACATGACTTTGATGGGGGAGAATCTCAACACACAGAAAATGAATATCGATGCAATGACAGAAGCCATAACTTTAGAGAAAAATAAGTGTCAGGCATATCACACCGAACTAAATGCTAAGAAGATCGAACTAGAGCGGACCACAGATAAGATGAGGCAGCTGGAGGTCGACTTGCAAATGCAACATAACAAAGAAACCGAAGATGAAAAGAAGCATCAATCAATGTTAGATGAACTCCACATTGAGATGCAGAACAAGGTGACAGAGCTTGAAGAGAAGGACAAAGAGCTAAAAGAATTAGATGAAATTTCACTTGAGCAAATAAGTAAAGTAAAACAACTGGAAGAAACAGTAACGAAACTTGAACAAGACGAAAAAGAGCTCAACAACCAGAGGAGTGCAGCTTTGGCCCAAAATGATAAGTTAGCTGCAGAAATGGAAAGTCTTAGGAGAGATATAGAGAGAAAGGATGGCATTTGCATCGAACGGGAAAAAGCGTTAATATTACTAACAGATGAGCTTAATGAACAGAAGCAACAAAGAGAAGAAGCATTGGCACAGTTAGAAGAAAAGAGCAACCAGCTACAGTCAATTATAGAGCACATACAAAACAGTGAGGGCCAGCTAAAAATGGCAACAGAAAGGCAGATAGCTTTTCAAAATACATTACAACAACGGGAGAAAAACGAAGCCATACTTCAAACAGCCATCAAAGAGACAGAGCAAGAATTAAGTGAATGCAAGTGCGAACTTCAGAAGAGGGCTTTTATGCAAACAAATGGCCAAAATCAATTGGAACAGGAGCAGAATAAATCCAATCAGCTGTCTCAGGAATGCTCAGCATTAAATGAAAGCCTAACCCTAGCAATTGGGAACCATCAATCGGTAGAGAAAGAGTTGTCTAATATCAAGAAAGAAAAAGAGGATCTAATAAAACAATTAGATTCGATGCATGCTCAGATACTTGAAAGTAGGACCAACGAGCAAATAAGGTCAAACCAAGAAGCTGGTACTGCATCAGCCTTGGAAAGCAAGCTCAATGAACAGCTAGAGAACGTGTCTGCATTAACCAACAACAATGCAGACCTTAAACGTGAAGTAAAAGAAGCATTAAAGCAAAATAAGAAGCTTCACAAAGATAATGAAGTCGCATCAGCAAGAGAGAATCGATTACAGAACCAATTGAAGAGCAAATCAGGAGAAATCTGTCAGCTGAAGGAAGAAATTTCCAGCTTGGAAACACAGATCCAAGAGAATATGGAGAAAAACAGTAGCTTATCAATGGTTGTCCAGGAATCAAAAACAAACAATGAAAAACTGCAACAAATGATTGAAGATGGTAACAATACACATGAAAGACATACAAAAGATCTTTGTGATGCACTGGAAAAGTATAAAATCGACAACGAGAAAATTATCAAAATCAAAGATAAAGAAATTGAGGCTATCAAGGTCTCAGCAATCACTCAGCAGGAGACTGCGCAAATTGAAACCAGTCAGATGGCTCAGAAAATTCAACATCTACATGATAAATGCAACCAGCTTGCAAGGGAAAATCTGGAAAGAACACACAAGGACCAAGAACAATACGACCAGAACAGCTCTAACCAGCTCGGTGATGACTGTTGTGATGAAGTCATGACAGGAACTTACAAACTAGATGGTGTTGTACCATCAACGCCTATGAGATTGCAGTCTGTAGACAGTGACATGACACACAGACCACCACACATAGAAAGACCCCAGTCACATAAAAAGCGTGTCATGTTCTCAGATGACTTGATTGCTGACAATGAAGATATACAACAAAAAGACAACTTTGCACAACATAAAAAGAACCAATCTCCAAAAGAAAAACCATCAAACATTAGATTCTCTCCAAAAATACCTGCATCAAAGCAAGATGGCAACAATAAGATTGGACTAGGTCGTATTGAAAGAAACAAATCAAATAACAGAGCTGTAACTTATCTTACACAGCCTCAAGATCATTTGCCTTTGAAAAATAGCAGAATGTTCCAGAAAGCATTGAACACATCACGCAGCGCACACAATGAGAAAGCTGAAGAACATTACAAAAAACAAACCACAGTCAGAAAATCTACAACTGGATACAAGTCTTCTGGCAGTAAAGGGGCTTCAAAACCAAAGAAAAAGTCATCATGGGTAGATTTGGATGAAGTGTTTGGATTTCATGACGATTAAACCATGCAAAAGCAAAACTTGAATGGAAGTTGTTAAGGTACAGTCGACAGCATTTGGTAATCAGAATAACAAAGACCGAATGTAAAATACCCAATCAGAGCAAACAACAGTCTTACAGCCTTCAGACTGCTACATGTCATTTTACACAATTATCATTCCCTGTTGGGATGCTGTAGTTTACGCTTGCAAATCCAATACAAGGGCTTTAATATTAAATGTTGTAAAGTTTCTTGATCATATGCTCTTCATTACCTAAAATCAAATTCTCAACCATGTCAGCTGTTTGTATTGCTAAGTGTAACATTAATGTGAATTGCATTGAAAAGTATACCATTGTATCAACCTTCTTGTGCATCGATCAAGAAACACCTGGAAAGGATAGATTTTTAGTGTTACTGCTTCCACTCTGGATGCAATATAAACTATTGACGCTGTGATTACTAATAAACATTGTATGTTAAGTGCAGTGCTGTGCAGTAATTTTTCAAAAGTAACGAATTACTGTAATTCGTTATTTTTTGAAGTAATTGTAATTGTAATCCGTTACTTTTCGCAGAGAGTAACTTGCAATTGTAATCAGTTACTTTGTTGGCAAGTAATTTGTAATCGTCACTTCTAACAACAATCCAAACCAGAAATTACTATTTTACTATTGTGCTCTCGTGGAGTCCGCAAACAAAGCGAGGAAATTGAGTCAAGCCTAGCTGAGTCAAACAAGTAAAATTCACAGTCGACAGTTTATTCATTCACGAGGCTATTGCCCGTCGGTAATGCGCTAATCTTTGTTCCAAGAACAAACGGTGTCAAATGACTCTATTCATGTGGTGTGATGGTGTTGAATTTTACAGACGAATGGATGTAAACAAAGGAATTAACTCGTGCATGATCTTGAAACATAATCTCCGCTTGCTGGTCGCTGGTTGCTACGGAAACATTTTCCACCACAACTGGAATAATCATTTGGTCAAAACAAGGACCAAACTCAATTCTTTCATATTCGGATATTCAACATATTGTTTTGTGGCTTTTTTGCTTTTCTTTCTTATTCCAATAATCGCTTTTGAACACACAAGACCGATGTCTTTCAGTTCAACCCTCTTATCACTACAGTGTAGCATACTTTTACAATTGGTGTGTTGAAGAGTAATTTCAAAAGTAATTTGTAAAGATTACTTTTTCGACAAAGTAATTTTGTAATTGTAATTCGTTACTTTCTGAGATCAGTATTTTGTAATTGTAATTCGTTACTTTTACTCAAAGTAATTTGTAATTGTAATTCGTTACTTAATACAAGTAATTTATACAGCTGGTTAAGTGCGGGTCTATGTGCAGCAAACATTCAAATTATATCTGGCAAGACCTTTTTATGAAACCCAATACAACAACAGAGAAAAATGAAATTTGGAAGTAGAATAGAATGCAGAAGCACCATGTGGTAAAAGGGAAGTTGGGGACAAAACCCCCAAAAAACCCTCAGGAATCCCACCCATTTTTAGGAAGGAGGATATCCAGCAAAGACAATGACCACGCCTAATTGGTTCTGCTTATCTATTTCACCCAAATTCATGCTAATAATTCATTCTCCTCGGATGTGTGTCAGTTGCCAAATCGACTTTGAAAGGGAGTGGAGGGACATACAGTCAAACATGCATTAACAGTAACCTCTATAGAGCAGCCACCTGTGTATAAAGGCCACTTGCCAACCCCAAAAGGACACTTTCTATAGAAATCAACCGGACAGAAAGGTCACCTGTCTTATAAAGGTCATTTTCTCAGGTCCTAGAGGTGACCGTTTCGGACAGGTTTCTCTGTAGTACGGCTAGAATGCTATTATCTATCTTGATCATCATTTCACAGCGTTGCACATCTCACATGTTGTTTAGGACTCCCGAACAAACAAGCAGATCTGTGCTTAAGAGATGGCCCATGGTTATATTATGTAATTGCAATACAATGTCATTCCTCAAATGTATACTCATACTCATGAAAAAGACCAATTATTAATGCTAGCGCATTTTTCTATTTTTGTCCGGGACTTAGGAGATTATGAATTTACAAAAGAGAAATATTCATAAGTTGTAATTTCAAGAGTTCACTTTGATAAAGTAAGAATGATGGAAAAAATTAATTAACTACAAACTAATGACAGATTTAATTAATGGTAATCGTTCACTTTACATCACAAACAAAGCAGATTGTTCCTCATTGATTACCATGGGTTCTGTAAGTTTATTTTGATATTTTGCATAGTTCATTTATATTATTGTTCTAACAAATGCCATTACGTACATGTTGACTAGAAGATGGCGTAAGGTAGCACTCAAACGTTTTTTAGAATAAAATTGAATCCCTTGAGATGCACCTTTGGACTTTTACTGATGCGACCAGAATGTCAACAATAAAGACATCGTTTCCAATTGCAGATATTTTCTAATACAAGAAATAACGTTTGCACACATTGATTAAATGGAGGCGCCAAATAAACCCAAAATAGTTACACTTACCTGACTCAGCTTATCGGTTTGGTAGCCATACGTGTGACCGCAATTGAATTTGTATTGAGGCGTGTAACCGAGATACCTAACAAATAAAACAAGACATAACTTATACACTTACTGAAAACTTCCAAAAGTTCCTGGCGTATCGAGTGATTGACGCAAATTGAAATGCTTTGAAGTCGCTCATTATTCATTGCATAAATAAAGAAGTCACTGCAAAGGAAATGGAAGAGCGAATGGAGACAATGAAACGTCGTCACTTGCTCACCCAGGAACTCGGCTTTGCTTGTGTGGATAAATCAGGTCTTCGTCTCTCAGTTCATGTGCTCTCACACTTTCTTTCTCATTCGACATCTTGCAGAGAGAACGGCGGTCGATTCACACGATCGGTGAAGAAGACCACTTGCGTATCGAAAAAGAAACCTTAGCAGTGTTATGTGTTTGTTTGCCACAACTGTACGCGTTGCCATGGTAAACAATCATGGCTGACCGCCGGCTTACAAACAGAATGATGCTTTACGTACTTTCATAACGAAGAACAGAAAGCAACTGAACTAGCTAGTAATATTCTCGATTAACCTAGTTATATCGTTAAATGAGATGGTCTGACCAAAAGATTGTTGGCGACCTCTCAGCCGAACCGATGTTGTGTTCTGTTTAACAGGAGGCCAATGGTATATAATAGTCTTCTTCGACATACAAAACCACGCAGCTTTCAACATTGGTTACAACGAATAGATGTGTTGACTTTCCTGGAGTGAAACTACTCAGTAACAGACGGTGTGCTGTTATTTTCCATTCTAAAGCAGTGTACGTTTCTTGTTCCAGAAAATCCTACTCCATCATTATCTAAACCTTTCCTTTGCGTCAACCTTGATCATATAAATACAGTACTGCATGCGCTTCCATCAGCAGCAGCACAGCACTATTCGATTTGTGCCATTGTGCACAATGATTGGAACATGCGATGGAGATTTCGGATCGTCAACATCTACATTCAGCACCAGCAAGGATCGAGCAAGCTCAAAGTACATCAGCAGTCTTTGTGGAAGAGTAACAAGAAAGCAGACATGTCAACAACTTTAACGAAGTTCGTAACTTTAATCTTCTTCATCTAATGAATGCTAGAATTTCATGCCTCACAACAACGTGTTGTGCAAAGGTAGTCTATAAATTAATTACAAATAGCAAATAAACAGCAAATATTTGGAGTAAGCACAAATTGACGACTAGATGATTAAATCAAATAGCACATCAAAACAAACTAGCCTACTAAATCTTCCATCCAGTAATTGAAAGGTCAAAATCAACACGCCCAGCAATGAGCTTAAACTCATCACTCATAATTCCCGTACACCGCACTATAAATAATGCCAACATAATTCATATTGACATGATAATACGTATAATCTAAATGGCTTCGATAGACTGCGAAGATGTTGTCTCGTTTAAAGATTGAGTCGAACTGAGATTCACTGAATCACTGTCTCTACTGATGGATCTTGAGTAGTTCTGGTCTTCGGGAATTTCGTGTAAGGTACTCGATGACACAGAACAAAATGACGACGCAGTGGATGACAGAGAATTTACATCCAGACGATTGCAATGTGGGATATCGCTGGCTTCATTCTGTCGATGGCTGCATGAATGTTCACCGTGATAGAGTAGAATACTATCGTTTGAGCAAGGATCTTCAATTGGAATAACCTTGCCGTTTAGATAGTCATCAATGTCTTTGATTGACATTTTGGATTGTAAGAACAGATGCAGAGCCTTGTCAGAGAGGTAGACGTTCTGTTCAATAACCCTAAACAAGAAAGACATACAGATCAGAGCATTCAATAAGTGAATCTGCATGGCTACGGAAGATCTGAATGCTTTCTTGACTATGAAAATGCAAACTATTCTCACTATGCTCTATGCTCACACAAAATAATCAAACATATCTTAACATACTTTCTCCATCAACAAGTCAATGTAGACTATTATAGGCTTTTTTATGTTATGCATAAGCACAAAAGACTCAAGCAACAACAAGAACAACAAGAATTATGGACTTTGCAATGAAGCTAGCTGCCAAAAATGAGAGAAACTCACCTTCTCAAGAACCGCTGAAGGCCCCTCATTCTCTCGACCAGGAATTCCTCATCAAAACGCCCAAGCAACTTCTTAGGTGGAAGCGTAGAGATTTTTCTAAAGTTACAAACAAATTGAGATTTCTGACTAAGAAAGTGTCTTTTTGTCTGAATAGCATTCTTTTTTCTATGCAATTGGCATAGTGTCAGTTGCAATTGCAAAGGCATATAGATAATAAGTCAAACACACAAACTTCCCCAATTGACAGATCATCAACATCACTTGCAAGTTGCAACAATTCTTGCCTGGTGTGAAACGCCCACTCAATGCACCAAACCCCCTCGTTAGCTATTTGTTTTATGCTGTTGAACCTTTCTGTTGGTTAATGAAGCACAACACTTCAACAATATTAACAGTTACGCAGAACGGCAGAACTTTGTTTGCGCAGATGAAGTGAAATACTGTGTCTAATAAAACGTGGTGTGCATCTAGGGGTCTTGTTTCCAAACCAGACCTACAAATCAATTAATAGTCTCAAATTCAAACTGCAACATGGCCTATAGCAGCCATCTGTATAAACAAGAGGACGAAGTATCGGATGAAAACAAAATTAACACATACAACAAATGCTATACAGTGAATAAATAATAAAGATGAAGGCGTTGGTGCCAGCAATTTAACAAATAGCAAAAACAACATTATCACAAATCTACATTGTATTGCTGACAGTTTGAAACACGATAAAACGGCTCCATTTTCACTTCATAAATGTTAATAAAGGAACAGTGCTAAGTCGTTTGGTTAGTCGTCCTTACTACATTTAAAGTACATTGGATTATCCATACAAAGCACGCCATTGTAAGTATTTTTAGGTGGGCAAAGAGCAAGGGATGAATCAACAATTAGCCTAAAAGCTTCCCTTCTGTGATGTAAACGTAGTGAAGTAACTGGTAAATTGAATATGATACGACGAAGAAATCAGGTCTATCCTAGTCAAGCTAAATGTATCCCTCGCAGTCTGACTCAAATTAGCCCTCCTGTGGTTGTAGTTCTGCTGGCGGGGTTCATATGAACCCAATTTGGAGTCGGATTGAGCATGTGAGCAGCACAACTTCCGTTCCAACAGTCATAACAATGTCACGGAAACAAGGTCACATGCCACATAGTGGATATTTGACAGACAGTTCCATTGGCGACCACCCAAATACATAGACGCAAGAGCAATTTATCGTATCCACAACAAACAAAATAATGTCGAGGACTGTTCTTACTTTGTGCTGGAGAAGCCTTCGTTGTGATCCTGCAGCCATCGTCTTAGCCACAAAAAATCTGAATAACGCCTTCTTGTTGATGATTGTGGAAAGGCAAAAGCCTTGCTTGTCGTCTGGTGAAGAAATACGAACATGCGACCAAAACGTAAATAGCTGACGGTTCCATGACTATGAGTCAAACGACGGCGAATAACAATCCTAACAAAGCGCCATGACGTCCATGCACTGTTCTCAAGAGACAAAGTGGCGCGAAATAGCAATCATATCCTTTACCTTGAGCCTAATCTCGTACGTTGTGAACTTCTTGCCAAATTGTGTCAGCTGGTGTTGAGGGTATTTGACTTCAACGATGGTGACCTGAAACCAAAAGTACCGTGGGTCAACGAGTTTCAAAATTGTCCAAATTCCAGTATTTACCACAAAAAGTACGATGAAATTATTAAACCACCTAGACGAGTGTTGTACGAAGTAGAGATAAGCGTGCCCTAGCTTTACAAGTAAACAGACATGACATCAGCAGAGAGCTAAACAGAAGATTAGGCATTAAGCAACTGACCTCTCGCTTCGCAGTAAACTCTCCAACTCTGTCGGCCGGCGTCCTCATGACGAAAGTGAAAGTCAAATGATTGCGACAAACGATACTCCACGGAAGAAATGTGTGCAGTGGAGAGCTTAAAGATGCTTTCTCAAGGATTCAACAGGGTTATCAGTGATAGCCAGACCATCCGCGATAAATTTTGAAAGCGAATTGAGGTTCAAGGATCGATGTAGATCGATGTAGCATCTGCTTCGTGTTGAAAGTCACGAGACTCCTGAAGAGGAAGCCGCGAATGTTGTGAAGGCAGAGAAAGGCGCCGGCGAAACGGTCTTTCAGCATTGCGTCATATTCTCAGTCGCAGACCTCTGGCCTCTTTTTCCTTTTTCGGAATCACTGTGATAAAGATGGCGGAAAGATGTGCTGGTTTGCGTTTGCGACAGTTTGCGTAGGCACGTTCTGGACTACAACCAATTGTAATACAACGGCTAACGTTGATTTATTTTAAAATGGATAACCTTGATGGTATGAAATGTGATGATAATGATGTTGTGGGTCAAAACTGCCGTTGTAAGATGCCTGCTTTGCAAGAAAGCAACGATTCGTACCGCATCGAATTACTGGAGAAACGAGTGCAAGATCTTGAGCTTGAAGTTAAACAACATCTAATCGACAAATGTGCTATGCAAGAAACACTGGATTCTTTATCACGGCAGGTCGATAAGCTTGTCTCTACAGTTCAAAGCCTAAGCCCTGTTGAACACTGTAATGGAACTGTTGACACATGTGTCCCAATACAGCTCGAGGGAGATCGTCAGTCAAAATCCTCTTACAGTAATTCTATATCCTCGTCGGAGACGGTACCAGCGAGCAAGGAGCCTTCATGGACGACAGCTGAAGACTTGGCAAATTCAATTAAGTCTGCTGCAGAAGAAGCACTTGGTCAGACCGGAGTTGTGTATGATAAATCATCTGGCCTTTATTACGACTGGAATTTCCAAATGTACTACGATCCTAATACAATGCTTTACTACGACAACGATAATGGGATTTATTATCATTATGATCATGAAACTAAAAGCTTAAAGTTCCACATGCAGGTTGCGCCAGCTCCTGTAACTGTTGATGATACTAATAATGACGCTTCAAAAGATGATGAACTAAGTGAAGGCGAGATATTGAGTGAGGATGAATCTAAACCAGAAGAAGCAGAATGGCCGCCAGGGATACGAGCAATTGTCATGGAATCAGAAAGTGATTGTGTAGGGTCCTTGAATCTCGTGACTTACTTAGGCGGTTGCATTGGCAGATGCGATATTGCCAAGCCTAAATACGTCATTAACTTAAAAGACCCAAGTGTTAGTAAAACACATGCAAAGATCTCTTACGACACAATTCAAGAATTGTATCTAATCCAAGATCTAGGAAGTGTAAATGGGACCTTCTTAAATGACGAGAGACTGAGTGAAGCAAAAGAAAAAAGCCCTAGCTCACCACTGAAACATGGTGACATATTGCAGGTGGGCAACACAGTCTTACTCATTCATATACATAAGGGCAATGAGACGTGCGATGAATGTGAGCCAGGACAAGTAATGGCAGCTATTGCGAAGGAATTACAAGATCAAAGCAATAGTATTAGTAAGGAATATTGTCGAAAAACTCAGTTGAAATTACTGAAAAAGAAATACCAATTAAATCAAAATTCAGATGTCAAGACATCATCACCTGACTACAATGACAGAGCAAAAATTCGACGGATAACTGTGAAAGCCACCGGAGGAGAAGTCCATGAGCAAACGCCAGTAATTTATGAAAAACCTGCAAGCTTAAATGAAGAAATTGCAGATAGCAATGTTGGTCATATCATGCTTCAGAAAATGGGTTGGAAGTCAGGAGAGGGATTAGGTAAAAACAAATCAGGTATAAAACAGCCGGTGTCAATTGTAAAGCGTGAAAAGCAGAAAGGACTGGGTTCCTCGGTCGTTCAATCTGTAGATGACATTTCAACAAAATCATACCGATGGCACAAGGCAAGGGAACGTTATGACGATATTGCATCACAGCAATAAGTATATTATTCCATCCATTACCACGTATATAAAAAGTACTATGCAGTGCTATACTCATGTACACTAATTGTTGTTTCACAGTATTATTGCTCATATTGTTCAACTCTTCAGGTAGCTTCAATGTAGATATGTACAAGTTTTGCAAGAAGTGATTTAGATTATGACTAAGTTTTGAGGCGCAGTAAAGTGCTGGTATATATTTTTCAGCGTTTTTTCTTCTTTCGCTCATATTGCTTGAATTCCCCTTGTTGATCTGCAAGCATTCGTTCCAGCTCCTTCACTTTGCGCTTTCTGGTAGCATCCCTGCAGAGAAACGATCAAAAGATTTCATTCATGACTGTCTACAACCTTAATTAAATTGAGAAACAATTTAAACAAACACTTTGTCATGTGTTTGTTCAGTTACTGAAAACAGTTTCAGCTTTATAGATCTTCACTTAATTCAAAATAATTATGGTTTCCTTGAATATCCAAGAACCACATTCCTGTACATATATGGTATGTTGCACTTTAAAAGTCTGAAACTTTGGTTTAAAAACTGAAATGCGACTTAAAAACAAAAAGTGTTTGTTATCCTCTTATTTCTGTGTACAGTAAATTCTTGTGTATAATGGTCACCTCTGGGACCTGAGAAAAATGGCCTTTTTAGACAGGTTGATTTCTATAGAAGGTGTCATTTTGGGGTTATGAGAGTGAACTTTGTACACAGGTGGCTGCTCTGTAGAGGTCCCCCCTTAATACAGGTTAGCCTGTATTCTCATTTTCACGTTGCTAAACTTGGAATGCAACTTTAACATGCTGGACTACGGCTACCACATTTGTCTTACACAACTCACCTGTCCAATGTTTCTTTTAGTTGCTCCTTGGCCAGGAATTGGCTGTCTTTTCGGATTTCCCTCACAGCACCCTGAATTATTTTTAAACAGCGAAATGGAATAGTTAAAATTGTTTTGTCATAAGACAGAAGTAGCCTGGAGGGTTGTGCACAATCCTCCTTAATTCACAAGAATGTTTTACAGTGAAACCTGTCTATAACGGTCACCTTTGGGATCTGGACAAAATGACCTTTATAGACAGGTGGCCTTTCTGTCCAGGTTGATTTTTATAGGAAGTATCATTTTGGGGTTATGAAGAGTGGCCTTTATACAAAGGTTGTTGCTCTATACAGGTGGCTGCTAATACAGGTTTGACTGTATGCAGCAATGACAGGCCATTGAAAAATAATAAAGCCACACAACTGAAAGATATGGTAAGGGTTTATATCATGACTGTGGTCATCATCTACTGTGTTTAATTGGTGTTTGTCAATCATCAACTATTTTGAACTAAAGTAGCTTCAAAAGAATCTGGCACTGTGAAACGTAGCTTCTCAAAGTAATGTGATATTTTCTATCCAATGTAGCTATAACTTACTTACTTAAAGGAAAACGTTAATAGATCCAACCCGGAAAATTTGTTGTTTCATATATTTATTCAGGCAATAAAAAGTAGATTATTTCTTTTTAGAACGTCGATTATACAACACTACCTTAGTAGAATTTCAACAACAATATTGTATAGAAATAGGCCAATGTGTGTTACCGGCATTTGAGGAAGAATGTCTGTAGTGTTTTTGGGAGTGCCTAATGAGCTAATGTTCATGATGGAAGAAGGCAGTCTATTTCAGAATAGCAACACAATATTAACAACAATTAAGCAGCTTACCTTCTTCTCTCGTTTGATCTTGTAATTTATTTTTTCCCTCTCGTTGGCAACTTTACTGCCAAAATTTCGTTTTGAGAAAGCATCAAAACTACGAAAGAAAGTAAGATAGAAATTAAAAGCACAATTTTATCACATCAGTTAAAATCGTAGTCTTCTTATAGAATTTCCTGCTGCCAATAGTTACTTCGGCATATGGAATTAATCAGAAGATGGAAGAATTAACAGAGATCACTTCACTAAATGTAGCTGGTTATAGGTAATATCGTCATTAGATTGCAATTTTGACAGTGAACTAATGCCATCATCATTGGTAGCTGATGCAAGTAAGTTTATCTTTTGAAGCATCAAATTGATGAATTAAAGAACGAAAATTGTATCTCTCTCGCAATAAATTAAGGATATTTAAATCTTCAGTGTGTTCACCAAGGATTGTTATGATTTATGCTAAAACAAGACATACGAAAAAGCAAAGTAGGATCAAAGAAATTAAGAGCTCTGGCTGCCTGGAAAGAAGTAAGAGTTCTTAGCGTTATGCCTAATTGTTTAATTCCATTGATGCTAAAACAAAGCTTTTTTACTAATGTACTAAATCAGTTAAAATTCACTCGACTGATGAGTACTGTACTTTCAAAAATAAAATTAAAGCACATCCTGGAATAGCACAGCAGAAAGAGAATGTGTAGGCGCGCAGATGGAATGCCCAATAAACGTCATAGAAGCTGTGACACCAATGGTCTTGTCACAGTAATGGCAACAGAATAAACACTTTTTGTATAGACTCAATTTGAGCAACGAATGTCCAGAAAAATTAGCTTACAACGATTTGTGATAGGTTTACATTGCATTGGTCCATTCCTTTTTGGGTAAATTTTGCTTTTCGTAAATCCAAAAAGCTGCATAATTGTTTGAAAATTAATTGCGTATATACTGCTGTTCTTATTCATCAGTACTAGAGCTGGAACATTAAACCCAATCTCGATTATTCACACAGAGCTTACTAAACAAAATATCGTTCGTAGGAGATTGACATTGGCTCCCTTTGGACCACTGTGTATCATTAGCTCTAATGTGCCTTATTTTGGATTGTATGCGACACCTAGCTGATATACGGCATATGTACAACCATTCCTATAATGAACTTGTACCAGCACGTGACACACGGCAACTGGACTGAATCATAGACAAGTGCAACATTTTGAACCAGGGATTTAAACAACAGCCAGGATTACGTTAGATTGAATACTGGCTACATGTCACTGACGTAGTATCTTAGTTAAATTGCACCTCTTGCTTGGAAATAAACTGTACAGATAGGTATAGATGGAAACAATCAAAACATTAGCATCAATCAAACAAACCTCTCTCTGAATTTTGGCTCAAGAAGGCGAAGTGGAACTGGCTTCCTTGCTTGCAGAGTCAGTGGTGTTTTAGGAGCAAGTTTCGATAGATTATCAACCAATGTTTGACAATGGATCTAGAAAATTATTATTTATATGCGTTAACACATATCAATGTCACCGTGTTAGATGACCGTGATGACTTACAACAAATCATAATACAACAAAGAGATTGAAATTTGGCATTTTTCGTTCTCTTATAAATGCCTTCGGACGATTTGTAGTCGTTGAGGACTGCATCCCCCAAAACAGTCCCATAATGCCAGGTAATCCCCAGGTCATGTGTGACTTAAAAATGGCTACTATGGTCATAGCAATCACAGAGCAAGGCAGTAGAACTGGGCTCATTAAATTTGTTACCTTGGTTGCAGGTGGGATATCCATCTTCAAAAGTCTAGAAAAATTAGATACATCTTGTTATACTCTCCTTTATCAGATCATATCATCAGAAAATCCTACTTTGGGCCACTTAGCCAGCCAATTGAGGATCACTGACGCAAATGGAGAGAGGCATGTTAAGAGGCTTTTGAAACGTGTGATTATGCAGCACTGGTTGAAGTGTACATGTGAAAGTGATTATACCTACTTTCCAGGCTTTCCCAATATTACAATTTTTATTGATTAATCAAAAACTCCCAGCAATTAACTAGTTGACACTGAGCAGAACCAGGGTAGTAAAAATGATTGGTTGCCAACAGAATCCATTTGTATAACTGAGAATAGCATCAAGATATTTGGTCTCCAGACACGTTTTTATATTTGCATTACGAGGAATAACTAATAATCTAATGCAACTAAATAAGGCAGCCCTTTTCATCCGATTAAAATTAAAGCAGCACTAAAATAGAGGAAGAGCGCACTAAATTATGAGCACTAAAAAATCGTGAACACAGCACTTGAATAATGTGAATTCAGCACCTATTTATATGACTTCAGCATCATTTCACACCACAGTCTGGTAACAGGATTACAGCACCCGAAAATATGAAATAGCGCCCCTAATCGTGCAGGCACTTGAAATTCTATCTGAACAGTAAATAAATGAAATCTAGCACTTTCCTGATAGCATCAAAAATAAGGAAACCGCTTATAGCACATCGGACGTATCAAATGTGCATGACACCAACTTTTCGCGGCAAAATCATTTGGCGCGCAATTTGTTAGTATAAAATGCGTGCACAAGGAAAATCATTCTCTCAGACTCTCACCCACGAAGGAACGATGGCGGAACTGTTGGAGATTTACTCGTCGGACGAGTCCGATTCAGAGTTGCAAGTGCCTGTTGCGTGGAGGAGGGGGCCAGGGAAGATCTGGAGCGCGCAGAAACATTTCACTAAGCTAGACTAGTCTAACCGTTTGTTTGACATTAATTGAGCTCCAGCGACTGGCTTAAACGGTCCTTTCTGGTTGATAATATCTCCCATGTCCTGAGGTATACATTTAATTATTCTATTCTGATTTGTTGAAATTCTAATGACTCTAATCATTAGATTTTGGAAGCCAGTGTTGGGCATTTCGTTAGACAAATGCCAAGACGAGTATTCTCGTCTTTGGCAGCACAGGTCGCGTTGGATTTGTATAACGCTAAACGAAGCCAGGATCTGAGAAAAATGGCAAAAAGAATTATAGTTAGGAATTCATGTCAATGGCAATGGATAATATGATCAAGTGCTCGGAATCAGAGAAATAGAGCGGACTTCATTTTTCTGGTGCTAAATCAGCATAATTTAGTGTTGGAGATTAATACCACTGGAACATACGATTTAGTTCGGAAAACCTCTATTTTGGTGCTGAGAATTAATTTTTAGGTGCTCTGAATTAGAATTAAGTGCTGTTCATTACTTGTGCTGCTTTCATATATTTAGGTGCAGAAGGCATATATTTTAGTGCGCCATTCACATTTTTTAGTGCTGAAGCCCGCTTTTTTTAGTGCTGCGTTAATTTTAAGCCCTTCTCATCTAAATGATAGTCCATATTATCTACTTGTGAATTGTTTAGTGGCTACAAACTCACAAAGAAGCAACCATCACATGAAGTAAGAAATTGACCAATAATTGAAGTAGTAATAGGGATCTTGTCAAACAGTCTATTGATAGGGCTGGGGCCGATGCATTCATCATCATCATCATCATCATTTATTCAGATTATCCAATCAGATACAAGTTCTGTTTTTCATGGAGCTGAGTTCACAGACTAATACATCATAATAAAATATTTTTGTAGCTTTTTTTTACCTAAAATGTTC
>OFHS01001259.1:0-28281 GCA_900245855.1 Calvadosia cruxmelitensis
ACACGATTTATAAATTGGTTTTTCACCGAATTCAATTTGCAGATTGAATTGGTCTTGACCT
The DNA here is from genome assembly GCA_900245855.1 of Calvadosia cruxmelitensis. Classification (NCBI taxonomy): domain Eukaryota; kingdom Metazoa; phylum Cnidaria; class Staurozoa; order Stauromedusae; family Kishinouyeidae; genus Calvadosia; species Calvadosia cruxmelitensis. Next base: position 62 of record OFHS01001259.1, read on the forward strand.
TTAGCGAATGTCCACGCATTGAATATTTGCTAGTGTCATATTTACAAAAAGAGTCCATCTCAAAATCTACTAAATTATTACATATCTTGTACATCATCGTCAGATCGTTTCTGACTCGTCTAATTTCAAGTGACTCCATGCTGAGAAATCTCAATCAGGCAGGGTAACTGTAGTTGTGTCTCCCACTGGAATGGCAGGCAAATCTTGTAAACAAATCTTGTAGGCAAATGATGATTTTATTAATACTAATAATTATCATGCCTGTTATAAAACTTTTATAAGATCTATAGCACAGTACTATGTTGGAATAATAATAGTAATGATTATTAATATACATTGTACTGCATTTACAAGATCTGCAAGATTTACAAGAATCATACTTGATTTTTTTCATTAGAGGAACGAGGCGTAAAACTGCAAAGAACATTAAATATGTGGTGGGTGAGTAGATCTTGTAAGTACAGTATTGTTCTTTCATACATCGTTCAAATGCGCAGAGCTGTTTGTGCAAGGCCTACAGCGTGATGGTGACGTCATAGTAACATAAGACAGAGAATATTGCCTGGAAGCGAGTCTTTCACTAAATGAGGCAGACCCTATCCACCAATCTGCTCCATGAAAAAAAGTTGCTTGTAACTTAATGGATTTTCATAATGAAGTTATACGTACATACAATCACTTCTGTCACGTGCAAGGTCATATGCGGGGACCTACATGCAACTCNCCGTTAACTTTTCAATTAGCAGGCGTATGATGTATCAGTTGGGACGAAAGGAGGCGTTGTCCCTTGAGGAGACAGTTCCATTGTTCATACTAATCATACGTTCATGTTTATAGCCTACTCACAGCTGCTTCAGTTTGACCCCGACCCGTTCGAGAAACACGTGGACTAAAATCAGCTGTTTGAATATCACCGCTCATGTACTAGTAGAATGTTAGTAAATCTATTGCGCTTTTTGATGAAGAACAGCTGGATATGAATAAGAGGCTCTTGTTTGAAGTTCATGCAGACTGCTTCTGATTACGTAGCATTCACCCGTAATCCGTTAGCTATAGTCAAACCTGTCTACAACGACCACCCATTGGACCAATGAAACTAGCTTGACAGTCTAGTGGCAGAGACGCTGACATCGATTTGCTGTGATAAAATTAACAAGGCATAGATATAGATACAATCTGACCCTCCAATCGTTAATGTTGCTTCAAAATATCAGTATATCAGCCTGCGAGTCAGAAGCCAGTGGCAATCAGAAATATTCAAAAATACTTCNCTCACTACAAAAGGTTGCCTTTAAAGGTACAAAACATTCCTCTTAATGCAGACTACTGAAATGCATATATAGTTTCGAGTGATATGGATAAGTTAAATGGTTTAGAATATATGTTGACATTGCTGTCATCAATGCATCTAAACGTGAATGTTGAGAAATCAAGGCCGCTTAATGGATCAGTCCGTTCTACAGAACTATCATCAGCGTAGAGATGACTCGCAGCGTTCACTGACAATTCCAGACAAGCAAGCCCTCTTGAAGAGGGTGGTTGAACCCGTGAGAACGTCCCCAAAGTAACTCCATCGTTCGTCTTGACGTATCGCTGACGCGCTAGTTATGTGATACCAATTCTGGAACATTTCTGCTGCTATGTCATGCTGACACTTGCTAATGTAATCACCGAATCTACTAGATCCTTATTGCATTATTTAGCATAATCATAGTACCTATACTCCTATGTAATTTCTAGAATGTCAAAATATACTGACTCATGATTTTCCCTGATGTATATATAAAGCTGTGTTGTTAGATTAAAACTCAGATACGAGCAGTACTCAAAACTCGTGTGTTCATTCCGACTGGCCCTGTGATACGACACGTCTTAAGTGTTCATGCTTCCATGTGCGGCAGCAAAGCTTATTATTTATTCCCAATGAAAAATGATCTCGCGATACAGTTGGTCGCTTTGCACAGGTAAAGTGTACTTTTGAACCTGAAGTGGTCACTTAACACAGGTGACAGGTTACACTGTGGTACTTCAGCATTGCCGAGAACAGAAGTATAGAAAGTGCTTTTATTATGCACACTTGTTAGTGTCACAATTCGCCTTATATACGGACGGGAAGCTCAGATCTTTATTGAAACACATGATGCTCGCTTTGTTCGTATAAAACCATTTCAAAAGAACCATTTAGTGTGAGCTCATAATAAAATTTAATCACAGTTTTAAGTTCATCATTTCCAAAATTTGAGATTTTGTTGCCACTCAGCTGAAACTGAACTGAAATGTTCTTATTTCGTGCGAAGGTTTATTTTTATTCGGCTGAACACAGATTTATTAGCCTGTGAGATCGTGAGGCAACAATAACTTCGATGACGTCACGATAATGTATGATTGTGAATTGCCGGAGCAAGCGGGTGGCCGTCCGTGTGATCAATGTAACTGATTGGTGTTACTGCCTTGACCCTTGTCACGTCTGGTTGCGTTCTTTTGACCCTGCCGATGGAGAGGGTACGGCTGGCGCCGGGTGGTAGCGTGCCTCTCAGACGGACGGGACCTCGCATGTCGGTGTCAAATCGAAGCCAGATGAAAGAGGGAACTACCGTTTGGCCGCGGCGGCTAGACCCGAGACAGCCGATTGCGTACACTCGATTGCCAGTTCCTGCTGGTGTGGAAATAGCACCTTGCCAACGAAATGTTTCGTCACGTCTGCGGAAAGAGGCATCAGACAGAGGAACAACGAAGGCGATCGAGATGGCACCACGGCCCCCACATTCTCACAGCAAATCGCAAGCTCATCGATTGCATGGGAAGCGAAACTGGCGGCTCACCGTCAAATGCACTTCTACCACCTGCTTGCAAAAGACGCAACTTCTCGAAAGATGCCCATTTCCACAGTTCCAGAATACCAAATGCAAAATGACTCGCACTCCATTGGACTGTTCCCCTGCGTGATTGAGCCGACGCGCATGCGTTAAAATATGCCCTTGTATCTGTTTCCAATTTCCAATTAATAATTTCTCCTTGTCTGATGTCGAGACGATCGAGAGGGCGCCTGATTTAACCGCAGCCATTGACACCAAGGCAACTCTTTAAAGCTGCTCTGTCACGCGACGTACGAAACAATCAGCAATCAATGTCGAATTATGGAACCAGCAACGTGTTCATATCATTTAATTCCTGATTTTGCTTCATTTTAATAATCCAGTTCCATTGGATTAAGAAAAAGAAAGAACATCACTTGTTGGTTTTGCAGTCCTCCAAGTGTGAGCTGACGATGGACGCTACCCGTTGAGAGCGAAAAACCGCAGAAAAACTATCGTAATCAATAAGCCGGTTGCTTGGAAGGCGTGTTCGCTCAAGTCATCCATCGAACAGCTCTTGAGTGCATTTCATGACAGCAATTAACTTGTAATTTTCTAAATGGGTATAGTACAATGAGTCTACAGTGGAGACTTGTGCGTCATGGCAACGCATAGCTGACGTCTTTCTGTTGAGTGCCGTAGCGTTGCTGTTATTTGTGAAATTGCTCAGGTGAACATTTTACTAACCCGAGAGGTGAGAAAGTCAACTTTTCACATCAATTATGCCCACGACATTCGAAGTACGTCCAGCGAAGTGATCACACTGGGCAAACATTGATTTGCCAATGTACACATCGACTGCAATATACTCCACTTGAATACGTCAATTTATGGGCCGCTTCAGAGGACCTCGCCCCATCGCAAAATGATGCGATATTCTGACTGACGAAATCGTTTGAAATCCACTCTGCACGCTACGCGACAAGAGCGAGAGGGAACACACAAGCCAATTCTCTTTTCATCTTGTTTGTAATTAATATATACGTTCTATTCCGGGTACAACCCTCGATGCTGATTGTTAAACCGCGCATCAAACACCACTGCGCGTTAATACAATGTTCTCATTCTGTATTGGCTTTACAAGCTATTGCATCAGTGGTGGTTACTCCAGCAACAATTGTACAATAATAACAGATCCGAGGTAGGGGACTTATAGCCTATACGAGGGCTCTCTGGCCATTACTGTTCAATCTGCTGAAGGCGGTGGTGAGCTGGTCTCGCTGCAGCTTCTGTCAGAGTCCGTGTCGGCGGATTCACTTGCTCCGTGAGAGCCGCATCTTCGTTCGTCTCCCGACATGCGCAATCTCATTTCGGCTTCGATTTTCAACCGTCTCCATTTCGCTCGCCGGTTTTGAAACCAGGTTTTGACTTGACGTTCTGACAAATGCAGCATGCATGCCATCTGCTTCCGTTCTTGTGGCGAAATATATTTCTGCACGCTGAAGACTCGCTCTAGTTCGATCGACTGGCTATGTGTGAAGCGGACTTGGCCTCCCTTGCGATTGGGATCAACGCAAATCTCATCCATTCCAGGGTAGGACGAGGCATAGACAATTGACTGATAGTCTGAGGAAGAGAAATCAAGACAAGATGAGAACGACAAGTACACAAACGGGTGTATGCGGACATTCAAATATCTTCATTCAAATTAATGAGAGATCTATCCGTGGATAGAAATGCAGCAACGGCCAAGGGTCTGTCCTGTGTTCCCATTGGGACTCGATCTCAAATGTGCTCACCTTTTCGTTTGACGACAGCAGAAGGCGCGTCCGTGGTCATCATTGGGCCGACGCGGTGCTGGCCTTGTTGTCTGTGCACCATCCTGTATCGTTTCATCATTGTCTGTTGAGCCCATGGTTGAAAGGCTGATGGCAGATGAGCAACGGGGGATGGGGTGGCCTCGTGCAGTAGCATTGGTGGCGAGGACGGGTAATACTTCGTTGAGGAGGCATCTGGAGGATGAACGGCGCGAATCTTGCTAGGTGACGTCGTCAGGTAGTCTTGTGAGCGATAGAACTGTTCGGTCCTCTCCACATTCAACCGTTCGTGACGATGACCATTGAGTTGTCTTCTTGCTAGATGATTGCGACTTCTCTCTCTGGCCGTGTGATTCACGATCACAGATGAATCCGTTGTGCTCCGGTCGTGTCTCGGTGTGCTGTCCATGCTTAGGATGCGCTCAATGCTGAATGCCACTGGGGCAGGTTTCTTCAGTGTACATGCGTACGCCATACTCAGATGATCTTCACTCTTGCTGCGATCGACTGTTCGACTGCACTCCAATGAAGTGCTGCAGGGGTGGCTTGATCTGTGTGTTTGCTTAGTTGAACAGCCGCTCTCTCTAGCACTGCACCGTCTGACGTTAGAGATGGCGAGATATGTCATATGTCTACACACAGAGTGCCGGACAGGTTGAGTGACAAGAGCGGTGACCGGTCAGTCATTGGCCCGAAATGCACCGATCAATCAACAACACCTTCTATTGTTATGACAAGTGCGACAAATGCCGAGATGAGTCGTTGATGATTGTTAGCTAATTATTGTCGGACGCTGACGATTGACAAGCGTTTGACAGGACCGGTCTTTGACGCGCGCGAAGTGGCCAATGGCCCACGCTAAAAATACAACCTACATGATGAGCAGAGGCTAAGTTACGACTTGCACGTGTCAATCCACCTACTACTTTGAACCATTAACAAGTCATCTGAATGAGACAATGGTCATCTGTTGTGTTTATAAGGACCGATCTCATGAATGATTGACATAAATCAGATTTGAATTGCCATCGGAACGTGCCTTCGCAAGGCTGCGAAGTGGAGACCAACAAGTGCACTCCTTTGGTAATCTCAGCGGGCGGCCTCATGTCGCCTGATTATGAACTCATTCACCTCCTTTCAATCGACAGGAAAGCACAGAGACGTGAAATTGTCTAATCAGAAGATCGCAATTTTGTCCCTGTCATCGACACGATGGTATGTGGGGAAAGTGTGGAATCTTCACAATGCAACGACATCAATTTAAGCCCTAAAGGATCTGGATGCTCCGCATTCTCATGAACGCAATAAATAGGAGCACTTCTGCAGTTGGCAATGTAATTAAAATGTCAAATTTCATATTTGTAAAATTGAATGAACATAATTTTCAAGCATCTAAGCTATAGCTTCCTTTAGAGGGAGAGTGTTTCTCTTTCAGTCCATAATTTCATTTGTAATGCCTTGAAATGTCCGAAAATTATCTTCAATCAATAAAGAAATTCCGAATCGTAGCAGGGATTCCTTTCGCATACAACAGTGAATTACTAAGAGGCGCTATTTTCAACCGTTAAGTCCAAGAGGGTGTCCAAGAGGATTCGCTAGCATTTTGGCCTTCGGTTTTGTTATTGTACTGCAGGGCATCTAATCCATATGACTCAGTACAAGAAGACCCCGCCCAGGGGATTAATACAGGGGGCATACCCGCTCTTTGACAAGACGGTTAGTGTTCAGCGGAGGAGAGGGGATTTCCGCTGTCCACCACATCCGCTGGCACCAAATGAGAACAGAAAGACCTTCAGTTCTTGAAATGGCATCGAACGACCATGCGTCGTACTTTGAACTATTGCAGTCTTTACCGTTTGCTCCATACTTGCCTTTCGCCCTTTCCTAAGCCACTAGAAAACAAGCCGCTACTAGGCTGTACTTCTCACATAAACACGTGGTTAAGCGGGAGCATGTAGTTGCTACATCTGCCACCAATCAGAGAACTCAGAGATGGCGCCACTGTCTTATTGTCGAACCGATGTTTAAATTGGGGTTCTAGACGTGCGAATTACAGGTCGAGAGGATGAACTGTTGTACGAACCGTTAGGATGCTGTGCGATTGTCTTTCTGTGATTATCGATTACCTTTGCTGTTGCATCGGAAATTCATCTATTTCATATACGATGCAATCATAAGCGCTGATCTGAGCATTACTCAAACCATGTCATTCCCAGGCAGACTTTGGACAAACCTGATTTGGCGTAAGTGTCATCAGGTTGAAGCAGCTGCTGGTGATATTGATGACTTACCACACGCTCACAAATGACGTATTTTAAATAAATCCCGGCTTCTAATTCCAGCCAATTCTAAACACAGAGGTGAGCCAATCTAATTGATTCAATTACAATGTAGGAATACGATATTAACTGCTGTTGTTGGCTTACGTGAACTTTTATAATTTCCCTGAAGGGAGATTCAAGTGCAGCGTCGTCTGAGCATAGATTACCTATTTTAACTTACTGGCTAATCGGCTCTAGAATTTCATAAGATTGAGACACTCTTTAAACCTTTCTTTCAAATGTCTCGTTAATCCTTCTCGATTGCCTTGGAATCATTTGCGACTGGGGCAAATTACTTCTGAATAAATCTACGAGATTTTCTTAAATCTGCCCTAACTGCTTTGAAAATTTTTTGGATTTTGTCTCGTTTTTCTATTTTTTTTTCTCCAGAATTTGCGAGTTTCTTCCAAGGCTTTCAATTTATTTGGAAAGTTTCCTAAATCTCTTTGCTTACTTGTTTGGTTTACTTTCCAGTCCTGATCTAGGTATTTTTGGAGATGTGTACGAGAATTTTTAGTGATTTGCCTCTGGCAAACTGCTTTGACTTAAAAAGTGATTAGGGAGTCACGGAAGCGCTTCAAACGCAAGAAAGGTTTGTGTTCTGTAAAATCCATCCATTAAATTACAAGATAACTTTTTCCACGGAGCAGAAAATCATAACATGATCAGTAATTAACATTTTATAATGCAGAAATACAAATCAGGAACTATAATTATAGTACATTATTTACAATAATTATGTATGAGATATACTGATTATGTTTTATCATTTTCTTGGGCCTTTTTACAAGTTTCAACCTATTCTTCATGATAATTATGATTTTCAAGATTTGACTTTCTTTAAGGATTTTATATTTAAAATAGTTTGATTTTATTACTAGGGGTGGTTTTCGTATCTGGAGAATGTTCTCAGACTTTTTGTGATCATTTTCGACAATTTTGAGTTATTGTTTTTTTAGTGTTCTACACCTTGCGTCTTGCTGTTACCCGATGCTTGACTTTTGCTTTTAACCCTTCCTTCTTCCCTCAGATTAGCAACCGACTACTGTTGCTACAATTCGCCAGAGAAGCTTTCAACTGCATTGCGTCGACCTCGCTTTACATTTTACTTTTCAGTAGGAGGTTCAGTTAACTATAAAACAGGGTGAACTTTGCAAGAGGTCATGCAAAAGAGGCTCCCACATTATATACTTGATATAACCCATAACATTATTCTTTACTCGAAGGATGAGTTTTAATCGTGGATGTTAATGTGTACAGTGAACAGAGCAACCTTCAATTTTACAGGAAATGAATATCGTGGTTAGGCGATATATCATCCACAATCCATTGCGTTTTGTGACTTTGAAGACCAACCCAGCACGATTTTAACTATTAGCTAGCAGTTAGATATTTGGGTGCAGCGAAACCTGTCTATAATGGTCACCTTTGGGACCTGAGGAAAATGACCTTAATAGACAGGTGACCTTTCTGTCCAGGCTGATTCCTATAGAAAGTGTCACTGGTTGGGGTTATGCAGAGTGGCCTTTATACACAGGTGGCTGCTCTATACAGGTGGCCGCTAGTACAGGTTTGACTGTGCTGTCAGAATGTACGCTTTAATGACGACATTCATTGCGTATTGTGAATAAGCAAACTTCTTTTTGCACATGCTCCACAGAGTGAACTGAAGCGATCGCCAGACATATCAATCTCCAACTGTCTTCTTGAATTACTTTCTCATGAAGCAAATACATGATTTGATGCCTTTGTGCTCCTGGGAGACAGGGCTGGCTTGTGGTTGTAAAATTAATCCATAAAAAATCCATACAATGAGCACCAGAAAGCAAAAGACCACACAATCTGTGTCAAATGCTGAAGACTTTGTTACTTCCAACCAATCCAACTACAAACGCTCTCTAAATAGACACACACACATCTCTTTGCACGTTAGTTGTACCACATTCGGATCAATAATTTATGCTAATAATGCGATGTCTTCCCATGCGTAAATGTTTGAAAAATAAAACTCAATTTGTTATAGGGTTCTAAATAAAATAAGCATGAAATAGTTGCGTATGTGGCTTAACGAGAAGCAATCGCGTGAAACTCCAAATAATGCGGAGCCGAAAATACAAAATGTGCGTCGTGAGAATCGTTACAGGCTATAAATCACGGAGTAATACATTTTAAAGACTACAATCTAATGAAGTCACCGTAGATACGCGGCAACAGCAAATTGCCAGCAAGGCAAAACGATAGCGGGTATTGTAACAAGAAGACGGGCTGTGAAACCAGCTCATAATTACCGAGAGGGAAACACGTCGTGTGTTCATTAGTAAAGTAGCTCCCCAACTCTGGGCTGTGGCGAGGCGTTTACCTCAAAATGAAACGAAGTCATCGCCATGAGCCGCACGGAACCTGCTATGGGTGAGGTTATTCAACGATTAAAACCAACGTTATACTACAACCAACTAAATTAATTTAACTCCGTCTTTGCGCAGCAAGCCGATGCAGGCCATCCAGGGGACCTATCTTTCGTTCGTAATGTCAAAGTCGTGATAATGCGTGAGTGCATGCAAGACTGACCAGCAGGCATACGACCCTATTAATGGTGGCGTGCTACTCAACGGGAGCAATGCCCTTTGCCAAGACCATACCAGAGCAGCAAGCGGCGCTAAATGACAACCAACACGGGTCATTTGTCACTTTTGCGCATGCTCCGTTGACGCCACAATGAGAATGTTCGTGTGGTTTGTTCGGCCACTTTGGTGATGTGCTCGTAATGTTCGACGCGTTTCAGCACCGATAATGTGCGTTTCCATGGCCACCGACGACCTTGCCCTGGAACAGAGAGAGAGAGTGAAAAAAATACAATACAATGGCAACATGATGGCAAGGAACGAATACACACAGAGACCCAAAGAGAGTGACCGCTCACGACAGGTGGCCGCTACGGCACGTAAGGCTGCACTTGATCAACGGAAGATGGTCGCTTAACACAGGTCAAGTGTATCGTTTCAAATCTACGTCCTGTGGGGATGATTGCATGTCACACTCACCGTTCTCTTTGGGCTCCTTGTCGTCGTACGTGTAATCGTAGTCGGCGTAGTCGTAAGTGGAGAACGATACTGGTTTGTTGATGTGGGGCTTCTCCGAAGGCGGATGCTCGAAGCTCTGCTGCCTGGCCGTGCCTTTCTTTGACTTGCTCTTGCGCAGTCGCCGCTCGCACTTTGACTTCTGTTCTTCTTTTTGTATTTGAGAGTTGTTCCTTGACAGTCGCTCCTGCGTCGATGTGTCTACGGGGGAGGCCGATCTTGATCTCGTCATTGAAGGTTGAAGGGACGAGGCAGACAGACTGTTGTTGCTTCTTGACAAATAAGCACGTTCATCACTACATCGATCAATTTCGTCGGCCTCAAAGAACGTCTGCCGCGATGATAACAAGCCGTTGCATTGCACTGACTCGAGCGGGGGTGTGGTGACTGCCACGGTCTTGACAATTGTGATCTCTCCTCGGTCTGGCGCATCGCCGTTCAAGGCTGTTGTATCCTCTCCGACGGGCGTCAGAGGCTCCGTTTGGAGCGGCGCGGCGTCCACTGTGCCGGCGGGCGTCGATGAATTGATTCCCTGAGCGTCACTTTGAAGGTCATCGTCAAGAGGGATATCAACGCGTTTCGAATAGGGAATGACGATCTGCGACGTCTTAGCGAACGATTGCGGTTCTGGCGTTGACGATGCATCGACGTTAGTCAATAAGCTGTGACAAGATTGTGACAGTTTCTCCACGGCCTCGGCAAAGTCGCGGCTGTCCTCGGTCGTTGACAGGCATGCGTTGTTGACAACTTCTTCACTGAGTTCGCTTTCAGTTCGCTCGTGCAAGCGGTTTTCGGTGACGCTAAGCGATCGATTCTGTCGCTGCGATTTGGGCGATTTATCAATTTCAATGTCCTTGATTACGAAGAGGCCTGACGCTGTGCGACTTTGCGATGGGAAGACAGGCTTGCCAATGTTGGGCGTGCTGTGGGCCGAATTCAAGCCGAGCAGATCGTGAGCGCTATTGTCAAAACTGCCGGTCGAGTTGAAGGCATCTTCGAGGAGATTAGAGTCCTTGACTAGCCTGCCCTCGGAGTGATGGAAACGTTTGGTCGAAGGGTGCAGTGGACGGAAACCGTCTGGAAGCGAGATCCTCTTGTCGCGACTGTCAGGGTTCTGCATGGCTGAGATCTTCCTAGCGTAGTTATCCACCTGATGGAAGATGGCATCTCCTTCGGTCGTATTGAAAGTGAACACACCATTGCCTGCGGGACACTTGTCACCCGCTTCGAATGAGAATTTGGTCCGTCCCCTGCCGTAGCGCTTGAGATATTGCAACGGCCAATCGGCCACAACGGCGTGACTCGTTGGATCCAACAAGAACAAATTCAAGGGCGTCACTTGGAGGACATACGAGCCGGACATCTTGGCGTTTTGCGACGCAATCGTGTTTCGGACGGTCACTTGGTAATTGCTAGTGCCTACAACAGAAAGAATTAAGTTGAAACCTCAATTTGTAACCGAGCAAAAAGGCACCACTTCACTTGAGAAACCTAGCCGCGACCTCACGTAACGGACGGATGTAGGAAAGGCTAAAGATCATAAAGAAGTAAGGAGATCTCCTCTTCTCTAAATAAGTAGCTAATGTACAATTGTACAGTACTGGGGAACGGTTAAATGGGGTCGGAATCAACTAAAAAAAAGCACGGAAGATGTCTCAGGGCAGCCAGTGCGTCCGTCATGGATAACACTGAGCAACATACAGACAAATGAAAATTGTGTTAAAAAACTACCTGCGAGACTTATACTCTTTTAATAACTATCATTATGTTTTAACGAGCGTGGTGGTTTGCAGTGGGCGAAATAATAACCTCTTCAAGTCTTAAATCATTTGAAATTGTTTCTGGGTGGTCGGTTAATGCAAGCCGCTGTGAAAACATGTTGGACTTGCAATGTAGTAAGCCTATAACAGCTGTCACGTACGCAGCGTTAATCGAAGACATAAATAGGTCATATCACAGGCATAGACTTTTAAAAGGAGATCAGTATTTGACACAAAAAGCATGATTGATTGATAGACCTACATCAGTGGTCAACCCTCGTAAAAGAGCCATAGGCCTACAATGGACATAGCATCAAAGGAACCTTTTGGCTAGAAATTTAATGACTTACATGGCAACAAAAAATGACTGGCGGTTCAAGTGAAGTAGTTCTCAAACAAGTTGAAACAACAAGCAATATTTGGAACAGCAAGAAAGTCTTTCGTAACACAGGTTCATGGTCCAGTTGCGAGCAGATCACATTGCATATTGTAAGAACGTTTTCGGCAACAGATCTTACAGTAGCATAGATGACAGAACCAGGCAGAAATACATGCTGCAATGTTCATAATTGGCTAATTACATATATACATCAACACTGACTCAACAGATTCTGGAATCTTTCCTTCTTTTCTTGGGAGTGGAGGTCAAAGCAATTTTATTGGAAGAAGGCAATTTAGTTTGCTTGATGGTGCTTCATCGGCTTATATTTTATAATGTCTAATAATATACGACAACTAGTACCTACAAATCACCACAACAGCTCACTATGTAGATAGTCACTGCTATAACCACAGCAAGACTTGTCACGTACCGTCAGGGATGGTAGATGCCAGACTAGACGCATCGTCGAAACCAGATTCATATGACACCAAACTCGACATTTCAGATCCAAAAGACGCTATGGCCCGTCGTAGAGGCGCTTGAGGATTACCACGAATGTCCGTGGTACTGGTAGATGAAGCATCTATTTGCGACGTCAAATTTTCCAGACTGCTCTTATTGCGCTGTGCAACATCTGGTGAATTGGGGTACGAGGATGAGTCCTCTTTGCCATCGGCAGCACTCTCAATGCTCCTGTCCAGGCTGTGGTAGCCTAGGTCCATAGGGTCTGGTCGGTCCATCAGGTGGACTATGCTATTGCGATTGGCGCTGCCAAACACCGCCTTGCAAAGACTGCGAAACCAGCCCTTCTCTTCATCCTTGCTGCCAGCAGCTAGGAAATACGTCTTATCAGACGTAACAATTTCAATGACATGGTTGTAATCCTTGTGCCATACGGGTTTGATACTAACGCAAGTCACCAGAGGTATTATGCGCTTTCCTTTCTCTAATTGCCAGCTTTTTTCGCTGTCGTAATACTCCAAACGGACACGGCCTCTGATATTGTTATCATACAAAACAAACCACCTTGAATTCCATTTCTGAAACAAAAAATAAAGGAGTAGAAGAAAGTAATATGATAACCGTACACATGAAGGTCTTTCTCTAATCTACACCTCACATCAATTGGGAGTCAGACACTGATGACAAAGTTTTTCCTTGGAGGAATTTAAGTGCAGACAAACTGACCATGGAAGCAGCCCCAGACAACAAACTGTCATCTGTTATTATGTTAGGCTCAGGAAACACGCAAGTCCAGCATCCAAGGGTCCCAGGATTAATAATTGTACACTGTTCGCACAACAGTCAAACCTGTATTAGAGGCCACCTCTACAGAGTAGCCACCTATGTACAGATTCTTCATAATCAGGGCTGTAAAGTAACTAGTTACTCGAAAAGCTACTTTTTGGGTAACTTTTTGAAGTAACTAAGTACTTTTCACTGAAAGAAACTTTTGTTGTAACTAGATACAATTTTTCAAAGTAACTAGTAACTTTTCAAGTTACATTTGTTTACGATTAGTTACTTTTCAATTCTAGACGAGTAAAGAGTGGCCTTTATACACAGGAGACTGTTTTTTAGAAGTGGCCACTTAATACAGGTTAGACTGTATTACAATTACTATTATCACTGTTTACCATATTCATTCTTACGTCAAGTACTACCTGTAGAAAAGCATTTCTGCTACAGTAGATACATACAGTCAAACCTGTATTAGCAGCCACCTCTACAGAGCAGCCACTTGTCTATAAAGGCCACTTTTATATCCTACAAATGACATTTTCTATAGAAATTAACTTGGACAGAAAGGCCACCTGTCTATAAAGGCCATTTTTATATCCTATTTATAGTTCACTACAATTACAATTACAGTACCCTCTAGAAATGTAGTTCGCTACAACTACAACTACAGGAGAAATAAAGTAGTTAGCTGCAACTATACGCTACATCTCCCAAAAAGTAGTTAACTACTTCGCTACTGCTTCAGTTTCTTAAAAAATCAATCAGAATTTTAGGAAAAGCATTTTGGCTTTTCAAACAATATTCACAAAATATACAACTTGTTATACAAAAAAATTAATCGCTGGCTATATCATGCTTCTTTTGAGTCAATTATATAGTTCTAGTGGGCAGTGACTTTTCAACTTTTAAGTCGTTTTCAGAAAACTGTGTGCTACTGTCTCGGAACTTACAAAATCCAGATGCAAATCTTTGTGGAAAAAGTAGCTAAACTCATTATCCTAAATCAAAAAGTAGTTCACAAAAAACTACACATATTCAGTTAAAAAGTAGCTTGCTACAGCTGAAACTACATTTTGACAAATGTAGTCAAAAACTACTTCGCTCCAAAGAAAAGTAGTTTGCTACAAGTTTGCTAGTTCCACCACTGGTTTCATGTGACTTCATAAGCAAAGATACTTTGTTTTTAGTATGCAAATTCCATCTGATCCCAGTATGCTGACAGATACAAACATCCAGCATGATTATAGCTGGTTGCTACTTGTATGCTCTGAGAATGCAAACTTCACTTGCACCTTGCACACCAACAGACCAAAACAAGTTGCATTGAAATAATTGGTAGAACCGCAGAAGTTTAATAACAACAACGATATTGAGGCCACATCTATTAGGTTGAAACTCTTTCATTTGAGCAGCATAGGCGTTGAAACTTGAAAACCCACACGGTGATAAGGCTTCACCAGGTGGGCACTGTTCAGTTGCTTGTGACTCATCATTTCATGTGACCTGACCTTGCCAGCGTCAGACCCTCCTGTTGACTACTGTGTTAACCCTTTGACTGTGATGGGACGCCCTTCTAAGACAAGTTCAGTTCATATAGAAACCAAGAGCTGCTTTTCAAATTAAGTGCTGGGCCTATCAGTAGCAGACAGAAAGGCTACGCGTCATTGAATGAGTGGAGATAAACGGTCAGTCGACTGGGGCTATCAGGTGAATCGTGTTTCCAGTCGACAGTCACCATATCTCAGCAGACAACGACTGTCTGTAGAACGCGACGAGTTCTAATTGTCAGGCATGCTTTTATAGGACGATATCCAGTAATTTGGACGTGTGAATTTTTGACAAAAACTTGTCTGGTAACAAATTGTGTGCTAGACAAATCAATTCGTGAACAGCAGTTACCTTTCGTTTGAGATAAACAACAGTGGAATTGCGTCATGGACTGATTACGTTGGCAGACAACAAAAACTCAAGATTCTCACGAGTGGAAATCACATAAAAGGACCCGATGGCTTAATTGACTTATCGTGGTATCTTTGCTGATTACAATTGCACCACAGTCTGGACTGTTATTTGTAGCAAGCGATCTACGACGCAATTAGCGTTGCGCCCCGACTGGAGGCCAAAGTGGCGATGGGATTACAGACATGGCAACCCTTGAGGCAGCGTTGTCGCATTGTCGCCAAGGACAAGCTGGACGCCGGTTGGACTTTTGTTCCTTGCGTTGTTCTCACTCCCCAGCTGAGCATCGACGGCAATTCTGACGACACAGCTTGTTCATCACCACACGATACGATCTCACGCTGTGTCTAAGCAGAGCAAAGGCAGTCTCACTTGTCTGCAAAAAAAGCGCGCGCGACACTGGTCACAATAAATCCTCGTCGTGATAACTTAAACCCATTCAATCCAATGTCCAGTGATTCAAATGTATTAAAGGGAAGTTTTATTGACGTGCTAACCATCCGCTGAGTTTCTGACAACGCGGAATATGATGCAATGACATTGTCACCAAAATTAAGCGTGATTTTCAATCTGAAGCACGTTGACACAGGCGCAGAATCTCACAAACAAAACGGGACTTCTTTCTCGAAAAGAACAAACAACTAAAATCACTCCCTGTGAAACAGGTTTCGACAATTAATTGTCCTTCAAAGAAACACGTAGCGACAAAACTCACAGGAAGCATAAGGGAAGTCGTTTTCTTTAATTCTGTAACGATTATGTCAAAGTCACTACAGAACGATGCAAATATATTTATTTTTGCAATGAAACTAGCTCAATGACTGCAGTGGCCATTAGTGAACTGCTTTCGCGCAATAACAGGTTTTCAATCACGGTTGTGAGTCATGGCCATCTCTAGCACACGATAAAAAACCACAAAGAAACAAGCCCAATTGAACAAGGGAAGAACAGTGAAAACACCTCAGGAAACTAACTGAGGCTGCGGTCATGGATTTGGCAAGATGCGACGCCTTCTAATCACGCCAAATGGCGACCAGATTGGCGTGGAAATCCCTCTCTCGCTTGCCTTTAACAACCTACAAATTCATTTTCTCGCAGATGGGCTAATACATTAGGGAAAAGGCCACGTAAAAGCAATGGGAATCGTGTCGCAAGACGGTTTTCAAGCACGTCAACAAACCAGCGCGACAAAAGGCAGTTGTTCTCATCGAGAATCATATCAAAAACACGAACAGGAGAACAATGCACCACATGGAAAGGGAGGAGTACGATAGCCAACATACAATCATACAACCAAAACAGTAAAAAAAACGCCGACAAATCCTTACTCACCTTGAAAGCATACGCCTTCTGTGGGCACTTTAATAAATATCCTTTCTTTAAAATCTCCGCCATTTCCAAACTCGGCTGTTCTCGTCCTGAGATACGACCCGCTCGTCGAGTTGTGCTTGTTGTGTCTCAACGATGGCCGACAGCAGCGAGAAGACGAGCCACCATCAACAGCCGTCCGTCAAATAATCAGTGCCAGTTACGATACACATAATTTGCCGACCGTCATTTCAGCAAAAATGTTAGCATGAGTCTGAAGAAAACCTTTTCCCGGATGTCAGCAAATACGATGAAGCAGTGAGAATCAGCGTGACTTTCCTTCTCGCCTCAAAAACTTATTTCACCACTTGACGTTGTCAGACACACAATATGAGGAGTCCGTAAATAGTGGACAATAAAGCGTGTTGGTTATTCAACTCTTAATGCTACTCCCAAGCAAAGTGTTGCACTCTTGAATCTTTCCAACAGTGACTTCACTCTGCCATGCTTGCTTCGCTTTTATACAACCGCGTTTCGTATCCAGTAAAAATAGCCGAAGCGTACACAATTGACGTCACATTGATTTCCGGTAGCATAATTATGTTAAATATGCACAATGGTTACCATGGCAGCAAATAAAAGCTCCATGTGATGTCCCATTTTGTTGAAGCCCAACCTTGATTTTTATGAATGAAAATCATTTTTCAGTAATTTCAAAAAGCGAGCTTGCCACTCATTGTGCGCTGACGTGCCGAAATTTACAATAAGTGGTACATAAATGCAGAAAGAAATGTCTGAAATCGCGTGAAAAAAGGCTCCGAAGAGTAAAACATGTACGTTCTGCCTGCCAAGAAGTAGTGGAAGATTAATTTTAATGTATCTCATTATTTATTTTACACTTTCAGCAATCCACCATCGGATCTTTTTCACTGCTTCTAATAATTTCCTGCAGTTCGATTTATTCAAATTTACCGATGCCCAGGGCACGCCTGGTGATATGCAAACATGCCCATGTTTTACGAGAGAAGCCGGCCGGCGACAAGTGGGTGGGCGGTGTTGCAGCGACTGATGCAATTTCGTGAGTTCATGTGGGACTGCTAAAACCGCAAAACAAGGCCGCAAATATGTCACTGAAGTGACAGTCAACTCCTAAAATCTCGTGATTCTTCAGATCTTGGACAGCTTTTCTATTGACTTACTTGTTTAAGGTCAGCCACTGCCATGTCCTTGTGCTTACGTAGGATGCCGCTCCTTTTCAGATCAATTTTTACAATTAAATTTTGATTCTATGAAGTTCAATAGAAAAAAATGAAACGGAAATTAAATCAAAATGAAATTAATTATTCAAAAAGCGCAAATGATGATGTTTTTATTTACACAAACTTTTGTGCAAGTGGAATTGTTGATCTGTTTTTAGTAGCTTCGAATATTTATTTGCAAATGTGAATTAAATCGTAAAACAAAGAAACATTGTCAAACAACAAACAATTTTCCATGAAAAAAATGATTTCCAAAGTCGATGTTAATGAAATGAAATGAGATGAAATGAAGTGACACCTTCTAGAACTTCAAGGGACGGCTAAAGAGTCTTACGGGGCAACACACAAAGACCCACAAGTAAAACAAACTTCTCGAGGATGACTTATATTTGACAAGTGACGTATCGTCTGGGTCAACAAGACAGTCCCACGTGCCTGGCGAGGATAAAGGGTCATTTTGTTTCAGCTTCATGTTGATAAAACAAAGAGATGGTCAGACTCAAGGAAATCGTTGTTTGACACAATAAACTCACGACATCGGAATGGATTCAAATTGACTGAGGGATGAGTAACAGTGCAACAAGAGTTAGGTTTAAGGTTACATCTCAAGTTTTTTGTTCATGTTGGTTGATAAAGGTGAAGCTAAAATTTTCCTCAGATTTTTCTAAGATATTATTATGAAAGCATTTGAGAATAGTGAGTATTACGAGATCATGACTGATGAAGAATTAGGTCTTTAACTTTATATGTTTGTAATGACGTCGATTACTATCATTTACGGCGGGAAAGGAAGATAAGTTATTATTATAAATATTTAAATATTTAGCAACAAATCGGTTACGCATTGTCTAAACATAGCGGCATGACGCTAGCTCTCAACACTACTCTAAACAACAGACCAACAGACGTAATAAATTCTGAGTAGTCTATTCGTAGAAGGTGACGAATACATGATTGACTCACTCAATTTACCATTTCGTGCAACGATTCTACATGCAAGTCGAAAAACAACTCTGAGCATGACGTTCAACAATTGGCAGTTGGACAAGAGAGGGTGCATCGTGCATGACTCAATATGTCAATCCTCTCCAGCGTCCAGGGGTGTAGCCAGATTGCGAGTAGAAATAAGCAAATAAAACAAAATTATTCTGCCCCTACAAATCATCATTTTGAAGCTTGTTTCTGCAGCGTGGTTAATTTAGCAGTGAGTCGTTGGTGCTGCTCTGATAATTCCAGAGATAGTCCTTTTGCACTGTCGATCTTCTCGATAAGCCTGTTGAAAGAGAATCAGTCACGTAGGATCATGGTGAACTTGGGGTGAATCAGCAAAACTCCAGTTAGATTATGCACTGTCATTGGGACAACACGCAGATAAGAAAAGATACTGGACAGTACAGACTGCATATTACAGCAATCCATCGGACGTCAATGAAGCGTATGTTAGAAACACGTTAAGACGTTATACTGAGAAGTTAAGACGTTATACTGAGAAGTTAAGACGTTATACTGAGAAGTTAAGACGTTATACTGAGACGTTGAGACGTTATAACTTATGTGAAGTGATTATGCACCATGTTTTACCATAATGGTAGTTACTGTAAGGTATATATTTCGAAGTAAGAGAATTTTGGGGATTCACATCCGTCTAAAGGTTTTAGATATAATCTGTATATGTTGTCTGCTTGCGGGGCAAAGTTAACTCAGTAGCTAGAGATTACGGACATGCACAAACGGTTTTAATTTGGGTTGTAATAGAAACTTTGGTTTCCTGGAAACCTTGGGGGTATGTACAGTACATAATCTGATATCAGAATGCCCCACCCCAGTCCATTTTCCCTGGAAGTACCCCTCGGAGCAATTATTTGGGTTTAAATGGTAAGTAGGTATTAAGACACTAATATAAGAACAGGACCAATGACGACGACTTCCTTTCCAGCTTTCATGAGACCTTTTTGCCAAAGCTTTGAATAGTCTGTGGCTTCATTGTCTAGCATTACGTGACTTTTGAAGGCATTTGACTCATCAGTGGTCCAAGCTGTCTAATTAACAACCGATTGTGAATGACAAGTGGACCATATAACTTATGTTAGCTAAGAGACATACGTTCAAGTGTGTAATAACTGAGTCAAGCACTTCTCGTAGGTATGCCATACTGGACGGAAATATAACTGTCATTATCACAGTGATATACAAAGAGATTACGGGCAATTAGATGACACGACCGTCTCTATACCCAGCAAATAACAATCTGCCTAACTGAGTAGAGCAGACCGTCTTATAGATCATTGAATATAGAACGTCGTCATCTGATGCGCATGCGTGGTCGAATACGCCTGTGATGATTTTACTGATTTACGATTTTCCTGCATTGTGCGACCATCCGAGGGGACTGGGAAATTCGGATATTCTTTTCATTAGTCGTTGTAGTGGTCGCTAATAAGGGCTAAAAATACGTGACATTATGAAAATAATCATTGTTCGCATATTCACTCAGCAAGGGCTCAATTATTTTCAACTCTGGCACAATTACTTCTTTTAGAGGAAAGATCACAAGTGGAGCGCCAGAGGCTTTCGCTATAGTTTTTAATCAGATCACGTAAACTGGTTGGGCTTTGATGGGGTGCATCCAGTAACTCGTTTGGACCTATAATATTTTCCAATTAGTCACACTTTATTCTTCGTTCTGTGAATAATACCCGTGTGGTTTGGGCTTCTGTTGACTTCTTTATCGTCCTAGTACTTTGTCGGAAGAACTCGTATTGTTTAGTTATCATTTACTTTGAGAACTGGATCTCAATGTTCTTATGAAGTAACTGAATGATTAAATATTTTGTAAGAGGAAGCAAACCAGTTTTGTTATATGTAATTATCGCACTCCACTGCGAACACTGTGATGCCATATACTCATAGCTGTCACTTGACGCACCGTTTGTAGCTGACATCTGTTTTTGTTTTGCATAGCACTTCGTCTCTTGCACTCGTTAATTTTCTCGTAACGTCACGAGCTTGTGTGAGCTCATCTGACAATGCTGTAAAAGGAACAAAGCTTTTGTTAGGATTGGTGCCTAGTCACCATATCTCCCACTTACAGTGATTGGTATCCGCTATTTGTTTATGCGTCCTCATTGACTAGATCTATCTCCTTGGATGAGATCTTAATAGCTCTTCAGATTGCTTGAGCACCACAAAGGAAAGCAGTTGTAATTATGTAGTGATGCAATATTCATATACAATAAGAAATCATTACTCCCAGTTAAATCCGGTTTATCAGATTGTGCGATAATGTAGATTATCGGATATTTCTAAAGAAAAATTGATATCCTCACAGAGTCTTATTTGAGTACCAGTTGTTAATTTTACTGCTTTTCGTTGACACAATAATTTCAAATATTTCGATCTTCCGTTTCAAATTTCTAATCAAAATTGAGTAGACAGAACATGGAAAGTGTGGTCTGCATTTTGTTAGCTTCAACCAACCAAGCATAACCAATTTTGAATTTGGGCTAACTAAATATGTTGCTAAAAATGAATAAGCATTGACTATCATACAAATACAATGGTGATAGAAATATAGGAAGTGGAGAAAGAATTAACTAGAATTTTTTCTTGTTCAATGATATGTTTTTGTTTCACCTTTGCATCTTTCGTCTTGGTTCGATGTATCATTCATATTATTGGAAGCGATTGCTTTCTTTTTCCCGTTCAGAATTTTGCTTGAGTTAGACTTATCGAGCAAGAAGAATTCTGATGCAAACTGTTTCGCCTTTTCTTTAAAATTTTCCCTGCAATTAAAGCAATTCATGATGTGAGTACTGTATATATAAGAGTATGAAAAAGGAGGATTTCCCATTCCATATAAATATATGCAGTATATATTTCATAGACATGTTGCTGGTCGTCCCACGACAAGGAGAGATAGCAAAGTATCAAGGAGTACAATTATGGTAGTTGGTACTAGAGCTCTATGTCGAAGCCGCAGCCAGAATATAAGACAGACGGCGTCGTGTAACCATGGGAATCCTGGGATCCCAGGCATACTGTAAGCCTATAATGTATACCTTTCATTTTCAAACTCTTCCCTTTTCATTTTCTGCAAAGGAAGAACGACATCTGGCTGCAAAATGCGCAAACGATAGACTTCATATATAAGCTATACTGAATTGAGTTGGAATGGTTGCCTTCAGAGAGGATCAAGGTTGTTATGCAGTCTACCTCTTCATAGTAAACTACTTGAAATATCTGATATTTCCAACAAGTATATGATAAGCTAGTACCATATTCATAGACTGTACTTAAAGTTGTTGTTGTTGTTACTGTTTATTATTTATTTTTTGCAGATAATCTATTGTACACACCAAAATTGAATGTGATCTTTTAAGAAACTTGCTTCGATTTTGTCTTAGATGTATGGAATGATAAATATATTACGGCATTAGAGTAGAAAGAAAACTCAGTTCCTTTAGCAAGAAACTAATTAGAAGCATAATGAAGTTGAAATGTCATACATTTCTATCGAAATTGCAAGATTAATGAATAGAATAATTGAATTGCTAAATCATATAATTGTAAATCATATTACTGTAAATAATAGATTGTAAATAATTTAGTTATTACTTCTTGTAAATATGATATTATGCGGTCAGTTAGTTTAGAGTTCACATTTTTACATTTAACTGTTTATTAGGGACTTAGATTTGATGATATTTTAATAGTAATTTATATTCTGAGAGCTTACATAGTTCTAATTTATTATTCATTTTTGTCAACTCAATGATATTTGAAATAAAATCATATAATTACTGTACATAACATCCTTATTGCTATTATTTTCCTTTTAAAACTAGAGAGTGGTTCTCATTGTTATATTATCAGAAATTTGTATTGAATAAGAACAAATTCTAGACAATAACATTCGATTTTGCTGTGATTATTTGTAATCCCATATCATCACCATCATCCTCATTATCATTATTTATTCTGTAATCCGGTAAGCTTGCAAAAGCGTTTTTCCACGGAGCAGATACATATGATACAACAAAATTGAAGAGTTATAATATCAACATTAAACAATATATATTGTAGAGGGTAAACATCATATGAATACTTAGACAAATATAGAAAAAAGGTTTTACATAAGTGCCTTATTTTAAGTTATTTATTGGTAACTGTTTGTAATCACGGATTGTGTTCAATCGATGGGACAATGAAACTTACCAGTTCATTTTCCGCTGATTTTCTGTCTTGATATAAGTCATCTCGTTGCCTTACAAGGATTTCTTTTCTCTTCAGCAGCCATTTTAATTCAAGTTGGTTTTGAATCAGACGCTGACTTTTCACTGCTATCATGCCCTGGATTGATTGCGAACGAAATTCAGTCTCTTGTAATTTGCTTTCCAACTGCTGGATATTGCTATTTACTACAAAGGAAGCGGAAGAAATAGACGGATAAAATTTCTCATAAAATTAGCGATCAATGAAAACTAAAGTTGTCGAGCAGTCCGTACCTTCTTTCAGTTTCTCAAACCTTGCTTTTATCTTCTCTTCCGAATGATAAATTTGCTCAAAAAGAACATTTAAGCAGCTCATGGCGCTTGGTTCAATATGTAGGCTGAAATTCTGAGATTATGCAGCTAGTTAAATAGGTAAGATAAATACAGTACACTTAACGGAAGAGCTCATATTTACAAAATCAGAGTAGGAATTGTTGTCTTCATGACTTCGTGATTCAGAAACCCGTGTTCTGTTTTCGCGCCAATTTAGCTGGTTATTGGACTCATTTCCAGGACTCTAAGATTTTACATTGGAAATTTGTGAGAAGACCGCAAACTAACATTACAATTACCGTGCTGTAAAATGTTCTGAAGGGTCCAAGGAATGACAGTGACCGCGGTTTCACTTCGGGCAAAGGAGCCGCGACCGTTACCAAACTTCTAGAACGCGGAGGAACAGGAACGTTCTCTTATATCAATCAATCAATCAATCAATCAATTAATCAATCAATCAATCAATCAATCAATCAACCAATCAGTCAGTCAATCAATCAATCAATAAAAGATGCCCGTCATTTATTGACCAGAAAGATGAGATCAACTTCAACAAGCAACTTTACACAACCAAGGACCAAACGATGCAACATGGAACCACAAACAAACGAACGTTGGCAAAATTCTAGCATCCAATATCGGGTTATTAGACCAGGCCTTGACATGCACCCAACAAGTTACAACAAGCAAAACAAAAGGTCGTCCGAGTGATGCTTAGAGCATCGCCTGATGGATGAGGAAGACACATGCGAAAGAGACAGCGAAAAGAATTGTGCGAGGCACGTCGAGCGTTGAACCAGAAGAACGCGTTGTCGATTCTTTGACGGCGATGACGCGTAGCGGTGCCCCACTGCCCCCTTCGATTTTCATGGGGAGCGCAATGACAGTGTAACCAGTGGGGCTCAACTGATCAAGATTTGCAACATTCTCGAAAACAGGTATGTTCTCTGTCATCAATGCCACGTGAGACGTGAACATAATTGATTGTCCATTATCAATAGAAGCAGTATCGATGCCCACAGCCTTCACCTGCAAATCACAAAGCGCACATTTCATCATCTTATCTTCAAAGGGGCGTAATTCTATGAATCTCATGTTAAAACATTAGCGTATACTGAGCAAGTAACTTTCTACATCAAGGATCTTGATTCGGCGAGGCCATCTCGTTACGATGAACATTGTAAAATGCCATATAGAGCACTTCTTTCAAATCATACCCCTTGAATCTCCTGAAATCACATGTGTATCCCAGCGTGCACTTTTACAGAGGTTGATTATCATCTATATCTGGAATTTTTCGACTTCTGGGAAGCAACACGGCTCCAGTCAACTCCGCCAATAACGGTTCCGACATTACCGGAATTTCGTCAATAGCGGTGAATTTTTGAAGTCCCAATGATTGTTACGGTCTGCCTTTGCTAAATATATCCGCCAATACCGGTGTCGCCAATAACGGTTTTTCGTCTATTTCGGTTTTTCATCCTGGCCCCAGACGACAACTAATTCGCAATTATCGGTTTTTGAGTCCCTCCAAATCAGTTTGCATGATATTGATTCAGCTTCGATGTCATGAACGCGTATTCTGTCATCTCCTTGCACATGGACAGTCATGCTTCTGTTGCAGAAAGCAGCATAATGAGGCTGATGGCATTACAGGGCGATATTGAGTCCGTGGCTCATTCATCTCTCCGACAGACAACCATTACGTAGTATTTCAATCGTAACTAACAATTGCGCAATAATTATCTGTAATGTGTTACCTGATTTCTGCTGCTACATAATGCAAATTGGCGCAGAATCTAACGGAGCCATTTTGAAAAGGTCAGCTTGAATCGGGCTATGTTTTCTGCAAGTTTGACAAAAATATCGCTGTGGTATGGGCACCTTCAACTCTCTGTGCTTGCCTTTGCAAACCGTTGCGCTCGAATGGTTGGAACTAAGGATCGATTTCAGTCCCTTAGGAGCCGTAGCTAAGCTGAGAAACAATGCATAGCAGGTCGGACCAGCTACTTATATGATTTAATTTACAATAAAATTATTCTTAAAATTGCTTTTACTATGTTCAGGTCGGAGATACCATTTTATGGGCTAAAACGGAGAACTGTGATTTGTATTGGACTAATTAGCATCCGCCCAAATGCGAAGCAACGTCGCTGGACGCAGCTGCGTTAGCAGAGCGGACCAGCTAGTAAGCATGGAAAAAGCATCGCATACAAATTTACGGTCCATTGAAGGCACGTGGGGTGGAATTCCGCTCTCTAGACGGCGTTCCTTACCATTCTTTGCTGTATCAGCCATTTTGCTCCGTCACCGTGAAGCCCAGGGAAATGAAGAAGGCTCACGTTCGTGCTGGCAGTCCCAAGATAAGTTGCTGCGTCGGGATAGAACTTCGAAAAGCCTGCAAAATTAAGCAAAAGTAAGCATACATGGCAAAATAACAGCACTTTATAGTATAGACTTAGTCATGACTTGAAGCACAAACTGTAAATTTCCTAAAATTAAAGAAACCCACAGGTCTTAATAAGGTTCGCATGGAATGAAGAAGCAAGAACTGACTAAGTGACCCATGTATTCGAATAAGGCTTTATAAATAGGAAATTCGCTTATTCAGAAAATCGGGTAAATTAGAATAGTGTTTATCCACAGACAACAATGTGGTAGTAGCTATAATAAGCAATGAAATCCTTAACAAACGGATAGTACTGTTCGCTATTGGCATTTGTCATTTTTCGATCTGATCCTATTCGATAACAACTGATCTTGTCCGATCCACATGGCAGCTGCGAAGATAGTTTCAATATGGTCCGATATCAATAAAGGTACAATGAGCGCAATTTTCATTTAATTTCATCAATTTAAACTTTCAATTTATCACGTCTGACTCAGTTGTATCGGTACTTATTCAAACGCCCGAATAAACAATTCATCTATATCGGTTGCGTAATGAATAAATCCGGTATATCGAACAGCACTATCATCGGATGCTGATTTAATTGAAGTATTGAAATACATCATTCTTGTAGTTCGTATGTATATATCATCTCAAAATTCTGGCTGACATCAAAAATGTTAAAACATCTGCAGTTTATACCGATCTGGGAGCTGGATGACATATCTACTGCCACCGTTCAAGCATTTCGATAAATATATTTCTCCCATTGCGCTTGTTCTGCTGTGCATCTTTGCCTCTCCCAGTCTCTCCTCTGCATCACAACAGGGAGTAACCCGATTGGGAAATTGTGATTTCGCATGCCATTATTGATAGGTGTCCACAGAGGCCGACTATCTAATAATCTCTCCCGTACAGCAGCCACCTGTATATAAAGGCCACTCTTCATAACCCCATAATGACATTTTCTATAGACATCACTCTGGTCACAGTTGGGACCTGATTTCGTCGTACCGTGATGGTCCCATGAGCATCTTGCCAAACTGAAGCACTGTATCATACCAAATATCCCACTATCAAACTGCAAGTCCACTATCTCGATGACATTGTCAACAGTGACGAAATGAATTCCGGAAAAAAGATAGCTCCAGCTGCTACCAAAACTATTTTCTGAGCTATCTGCTACATTCTGCACTATTTTATAATACAGTCAAACCTGTATTAACGGCAACCTCCATAGAGCAGCCACCTGTTTATAAAGGCCACTCTTCATAGCCCCATAATGACATTTTCTATAGACATCAACCTGCACAGAAAAGCCACCTGTCTATAAAGGTCATGTTTCTCGGGTCCCAAAGGTGACCATTCTAGACAGGTTTCACTGTAATCATAATTAGCCATCCTCCTAACTGCATGATGGGATACAATGTGTTTCAGGCATTTGGCTTTGAGATGAAATCGACAATTTTGACAGCCAACAACAATCCTTGAGCCTCACAGACACAGAAATGAGTATGGTTGAATACGCTTCAAACAAGAGGTGCCATCACCTGAAAAAGAAGGGCAGCTCGCTTACTTCGGCAATGCAATTGGATTACAAATTTTGATCGGTTGTACAAATGCTAAGGCTTGATTCTTCATCATCATGTATCTTTATTTTGGAAATATAAAATAACCATAAAGATTTCACATGTAGAATGTACAAAAGTACGAACAATTATATCGGCTTTCTTTTGGAAGTTGAATTTAGTCTCTCCTCTAGTTTGCGTTTCCATTTGGCCTCGATGAGCTGTGTGACTCTTTAATTAAGTGTGCATAAATTGCAGACAAATTTCCAGTATAGTATTATTTTGCTTTTACACATTTCTAGAAACCATTCGCTGTGCTCAGACTTGCACTGAGCGTGTAAATACTTAGCCTGGCGTAAACAACCAGTGTGCATTCCAAAACCACACACTCGAAGCAAATAACTTTGTCAGTGCCATTGTTTCAAGCACACACGAAAGTCAGCTATCTCCAAGCAGAAGGAGCAACGATCAATGACCAGTATAGACAACAAAATAACTACAACTTTATGGAACTATAAAATACACGTCCTTATCGCATGGCTGTCATCATCATCATCATCATCATCATTTATTCAGACACCAATAAGCCCTTCATGGACTTTTTCTCAATGGACTGATGCATATTAAACAAAGTGGATATTGGTAAACTATTTATAAGATATATACAATTGTTTCAAGTAGTAGAAATTAAATAATCTATACATAACTATTCGAACATCTGTGAATGATGAACATCTGATAAACTTGAAGAAAGTCAATCCGACCCGAAGGACAAAATCAGGGCTAATTTGTCAGGGGCA
>OFHS01001260.1:9384-29646 GCA_900245855.1 Calvadosia cruxmelitensis
TGGAGAAAATAATCAATTACCTCACATAGACTGTCCATTGAATGCTCACTTGCAACAAAATGCTTGCCATTGCCATATCGTTAGACCTACAGTCATTTGGCTATCAGAATGATTCGTGATTGCAGTCTTACCTGAAAGCACCTCGTGAGACAAGAGCAGTAGATTCTTCTTTTGAAAAGTACCATAGCGTTGACAAACAATGGCCCTCACTTCATCACCGTGAAACTGGAGCCTTTCTTCCTCCCTGAACACAATACCAATAACAACTGATCAGTCACTCCTCTCCAAGCACCTTGGAAACTGTATTGGGTGGTGACACGTTTGTTATCTCGACTACTGCCATTCGCGAGAAAGCAACCCCACTAAACCAATTTCTGCTATTTGCTTGTACGCAGCTCCCACCAAGCCAAGCACCAATGCCGAAACAACATATCTATGGTAATGAGTTTAAATATCGGATTCGACAATGATATCACATTGGGATCTTTTCAATCTAGCCTATATTACTTAATATAATGATCTCTTCTTACGTATCAGCATGTTTTACAGATATAACTTTCTTGTCGTTCATTTAGTTTGCATAGCATGAATTAGTCTCTACAGAGTACTTTAGTAACATTAAATTTGTTAACGTGTTAGTTAGCACGTTAGAATATCTCGATTGTTTAAGCGCAATGCAAAACAAATTTATTGCTTTCACCATAGTGCTGATGTGTAACAAGTAGCTCAAGGAAGGCTATCGTAATGGCAAGGTACATTACCCAGTGGTTCTAGTCTTCAAGATTCCATGATACGAGAGAATCAAACGAGCAAACAAAGCTTGTGGGATGTGGTATAGAAGTTTTGTGAAAAGTGCAGTGATTCCATCATAGCTTTTCTCAGCTGACGAGCAGCAGGCATTCAGGCAAGTTACCACGTCATATAGTTCACACTCTGACAGACCTTTGACGAAAAGCATGACAGTAAGTCAAGGTAGTGTAAAATGAAAAGAAGAATTCTGACAGACAGACAGACAGACAGACAGACAGACAGACAGACAGACAGACAGACACTGACAAGAGTGTGACTAGCAAGCTAGCAGGCAATAGCAATACCAATAGTGATGAACCACTGCTAGTTCCCCCACATATGCCAACCATGCACATAATTCTAGGACTGGGACGAAACTGCTGTCATCTACTGATAATCCAAATGCTTGAAACCGAGACTAGACTTGATTCTATGTTAAGTTATAGCAGTCAATGGATCGAATTTAATTTAACCTAACTTTCATTTAGCTGCATTTAACTTCCGTCATGTTTGATGATAGGGCAAGGCATCATTCTTGCACAACTGTCTAAAAACATGTGAAAAGGTGTCGACTTTGCATGCCTTGAAACATGGTGCAAATGCTTTTCTTCACACTTTTCATCGTGCGGGTGAAACTTTAATTTGACTGTGTAGGGGGGAATCACTTGTTTTCCATGCATTTTCACATCTTCCTCAAAATTTTATCATGCCTGATTCTATAATTTTGATAAACTTATGTTGTAATAGTACATCCATCATTACTCATTACAATGGTAAAGCAAAGAATTAAAGGACAAGTAAATAAATGGAAAAGGCCAAATCCATACCGTCTTGTGCAGCCGCAAGTGTAACCAGGGTACATGCAACTAGCTGACTTCCAAAGTCATCTTCCAATCTGGACAACTTGCACAGAAGAAACTGGCTGGTCGTTGGAGCAAGCTTTCGCAAATGTTGTGTCAGCTGCGTAATACAATTAAATGCCAAAACAGTAGTACAAAGGTTGGTAAATAATTAAAATTGTAGCTAATATAAACAGATGTTTGATATAACGAAGATTAAGTAGTCGCTGGTTGATTGTATGCTGAGACAGTCTGCCCGAAGAACATGATGTCCTAACATTTGCATGGCATGCTTTCAAGGAAGCCAGTAAAAATTCGCTTTCTCAGTTTTGAAAGTTTATCTTTCTTTATGATCTAATTCATCATAGGTAACTACACGCTAAATAAACCATGGTTAATATAACTGTGTGGTTAATGTAACCAGGCCCTGCATACAACCACGACGCAACACAATTAGTTGCCTGCTGTCTTCCAGCTGTCTAAGACATGGCAACATCACCAGTGCTAACTAACTAAATATCAAAACTGCTGATATACTGAGCTCAAGTACACCTTTGCTGCTTTAAGCATCAGTCGACTTAATGTATACAACTAATTCTGTAAACCGTTTAGTATAAGTGCGCTAAATGCGCCTTCTATTCGTGTATTATTTGGAAAACTTTTTTACATATTTCAAATACATATATATATACGTCTTTCCTCACTGATTCTATAACTAAACATTTTCTTTTGGAAAAGTTGGGATTTGAACCTGTGTCCATTGCCTCCAGAATAAAATATCTTATCAATTAGAAATTGCCCTCGTGAACACACTGAAAATTTTGCCTATTACATTTGCGCATTTTCAACAAATCGGGCTATTTTCAAAATTTTAAAATCAAAGGCAAACGGCCATGTGCTACGCCAATATCTTGCAGTTGACCACAATCGTGTCATACGGCAATCAAACATACACTCACGTACAAGTCGAGTACTTCATCTTGAAGGAAAATTTATGCGTCATGAAATGTCAATGAATTGTCATCATACCTCTTCAAAGATGCTGTACACTCGCAGGTCATCGCAGACAAGGCGTAAATACAATGGCAGAATGGAGTCTCGTTTTGAGAGAAGTAACTTCATCTGAATCACAAACGGAACAAAAGTAACGAAGAGTACTATCACAGAAAAACAGTTCAACAACAATGAATAATGCATGCACAATATACTATGAACTGGAACAGTGTGAAATCCATGATTGTGAAAATCATGTGAAAAAATATTCACGTTGTTATTCATTCTTTCTTCAAATTCACATGCTCTTTATATGTTTCTTATTACTGCACACAGCTTTTCGGAGGGTGCTTTACTTTTCACACATGTGGCTTTTGTATGTTTCTCGCAAGTCAATGGAATAATGGATGCACAGTGAGACGAGATATGCCCAAACGCACCATTACCGAAAACGCTGGCCATTTTAGACGTTTTCTCTGTAGTATCCTGCTTATAACACTATAAATACAAAAATCTGTGAAAACGATTTAAAAATGGCAAGCCCCCTCCGTAAAACCATGTGAAATAACAAACAACATGAAAAAAATCATGTGAAAAACCATATGAATTAGAAAACAATGAAAACAATGTAAACAGGGTACTATGTATTCACACGGCTTCATAATTCTTTCACATGATTTTCACATGGATTTTACATAGCTCCAGTTCATAACGTAACCATCTGCAGTTGATAACAAGATCACAACTCCATAACTTGCAAAGAGAAAGTGATTCGATTCAAAAGATTCCCGCGAGAGGTAACAGATCATATGATTTTAGAAAATATTTTCACCGCTCACAGTAATTTCCCTTGTAAAATGCAATTCAACTGCGACTATATATAGAATCAATTTATAACAAGTAAGGAATTTGAAGGAAAGGTTGAAGAACACTGACAGAACATTTACAACACATTTTGTACATCATACTTTGCTCCAATGATATTAAATTTTAAACCGTATCTGGAATCGCTATCTGGATTTGGACTGTTAGAGCCTTCGAGATTGTGGACGTGGTTTGAACTCACAACATGATGAACCAACCCACAGCTGAATAATTCACATACAGGCAAGACAAATTGTAAGTGCTACATCAATCATTAATAAATTGTATAATCAATGTTGATGCCCGACTACTTGGACAATATTAATGCAGAAGCATGCAAATTAATGAAGGGCACCGAATCACAAGAAAGAAGATAACCAATTTGGTCAGTTAATATTTCTAAACATAAAGCAAAGCAAATTAGTACAGTAGCCATGGTAATAGAGCTAAACCAATGGAGGTTGTGAAATAAAAGGAACATTGGAATCCTACGCGAGTACTATTGTAGCTTAAACACAAATCAATATCAAAAAAGGTTCAGATTACTTGCCGCTCACCTGGTTATTAAAAGCAGACTCGTCGAGACGTTTTCTGTATGCAAGTAAGAAATTCCGTACAAGTTGCGCTTTTTCAAACAAATCGAGCGAACTGATTTTGATGATTTCTGGTCTGTGATTCGATAGAAGCATCCTCAATGCTGCACCATTTTCAACACAAGATACCACAAAAACAACACCCTATAACGAGATGACACAAATCTGTTAATTGAATCAAATATTGGTATGTAATGATTAGAATTATTTGCAGATTATCACAGTCAGTCAAACATCATTGGATGATTGCATCTCTGGTATTTAGTACGCATGCGCAGTTATATGGCATAACAGGGCGAGAGCAAAGTCGTCGTATTGTTTTCAACCATGATGAGCACTCAGACATGATCCCAGGCTAAAATAATTTAGGCTGAAGTTAGTTCCAGGGCATAGGGGGGTCTGCAGGAGAAATTTTTTGCGACAGTTACCTACAGGAGGATGTTTTGCTTCATCCTACCGTTGAATTTTACATATGCTACAATTAGTCACGTATGACATATCACATATCAAATTTTCAAGTTAAAACAATGCTACAGAACTAAATAAAAATCAAAACAAGAAGATTTACATGTGCTCAACAACAAATTTATTCAGCACGTGGGAAATTTTCTATACAATTGATTTACGCTAAGAGAAGATCACACGGAGACGAAAATATTATTGCCGCGGAATTCCACTCTTCCGCGGAAAAGGATCATGTCTGTGAGCACCGGCTAGCAATACCGGGACACGTTTGTTGCCTCGTCTCTTGCGTTCCAAATACTATCATGACGTGTAAAGGACATTTTAATCTTTAAGTTCCGTATACGTTTTAAATTGTTTGCAGGGAATTGGAAATCACATACATCCATTAATCTTCACAGGAATTTGATACTCAAACAATACTCATGTGTAAATTGATATTAAGTGTTTACAATCAAAATAACTGTTGGGATTACCTCTGGCAATGGAGATGGAATCAGTGACATCTGCAATGAGTCGATTAAATCCAATCCATCGATCAAGATGACGAGTTTCCTGCCACGTGCTTGATCCACTGCTGCGCTGACAAATTCTGGGAAAGTAGCTGCCAGTTCCCTGAAAATTAAAACAGAATCCTAATAATAATCCATTATTACATATACAGTGAAACCTGTCTATATTGGTCACCTCTGAGACGTGAGGAAAACGACCTTTATAGACAGGTGACCGTTCTGTCCAGTTTAATTTCTATAGAAAGTGTCATTTTGCCTTGAGGTTATGGAGAGTGGCCTTTATACACAGGTGGCTGCTCTATATAGGTGGCCGCTTATACATGTTTGAGCCTCAACTGGCAACACTGCACGGAGATATTCAAGAACTCAATAGGACAATGCACCACACGGTTGCTGAAACTCATTCGCATGTACGCAGCTCCCACCAAACCAAGCATCAACGCCAAACAACTTATCTATGGTGATGAGTTTTATCAGTGCATAGTCAATGTGTTTTCTACAATCGATTGCAATTCTAAATAATTGATCATTGACTTGGAAAAAAATATTTTTAGGAACACAAGATCGATTACAAGTCCAAACTGAATCTTTATTAACAAAATTAAAATTTCAAACCATGGACAATCCCAAAATGGTTACGCTTTCCACTGTTCATCTAATCTAAACATCGTAAAGATGCATAGCTCATTTAAGCAAGCTGCCATTAATGCCCCTACTTTCTTGATAAAAATGGACGTAGAAGTTTGTTCAATATTTGCAAAGTAAAGCAAAATTCTTGGCGATTACTCTCATTTATAGTGGCTGCAATAATTACACATCATTCAACTCATGCATAGAAAATGAAAAGTATTCGCAACTTGAAAACACACAGTTTCTTGCAGAGCTTCCATGTAAAGGGCTTGAAATTTTCATTAAATATGACTGTCTTGAATTGCTTCCATTATATTTCATAATTACTCACAAATTTAAGCTTTATTTGAGACTAGCTCAAACAGAAAATCTAATTGAGATTAACGAGGTCACATCATAATCAATTTAAAAATTTTTGATAATTGCTCCACCTAATTTGGAGGCAGAGACACTTTTTGGATGAGAACTGACATCTTGACAGTTCCAGCACCAATCAAGAGGGCTGGCTGCCTTGTGTAGAACTCTTTGTACACTTCGAACTACCTCGTCTGCAGTGATGAACAACTCTACAGAATTGCAGGGTGTATAATACATTAAGTTATTCGCCACCAGGATAGCAACATGGTCCAAGCTGTAGCCCCTGTTAGGATTCAAAACAGGACTGTCTCAGTCATGAAACTTGGTCAAGAAGCTGTTCAAATTTACCTGTCATCATCATCATCATCATCATCATCATCATCATCATCATCATCATCATCATCATCATCATCATCATCATCTGCCTGTCATCATCATCATCATTTGACGCGTTCAGGAAGTGAGCCCGAGGCGTATACCATACATTTGCCTGTACACAACCATTAACAATGATACATACATGTACGTTTCAGGTATGGGAAGGTTCAGCTGATAAAAATTGGCCAGATCAGTGCATAACGACTTCAGAACAGTCACAGGTTGATTCGCATTTTGTGAAAACGATGTGAAGTAGCAAAATGCTGTGTGGTTTTCACTTCTCAGATCTTTGAAGATTTGTGCCTAAAAGGAAAAGAAATTTCTCACCGACAACAAAATCATAATATAAACAGTCCTCTACAAAAAAGGTTGTCACTCTTCCTCTTGTTACACATTTTATATAAACTACGCCACGAATCATGCTCAGATACAGCTGCGAAATTAGCCCCAAAGAAAGACAAATCAACATGCAAGATGTTGCCATACAATACCACCCTATTGAGTCCTTGGTGACGTATTGAATTTATAGACAATGTGCATATGGCAAATAACTATTTCCATTTTGCTAAAGTAAAGCATAAGTCTATCGATGCTGACATTGATATACCAATATGCTCATCATTACTGGAAAAATATTCAATAATTGCTTATTATTTTGCGTCAATGAATGGAATTGTTTAATACTACTACTACTTTCTTAATACGCAGAAGTGTTCTTCAAGAAAACATGGCGTGATTTAAGTTACAGTGAAACCTGTCTATAACGGTCACCTCTGGGATCTGAGAGATATGACCCTAATAGACAGGTGGCTTTTCTGTCCAGGTTGCTTTCTATAGATTCAAGTATCATTTTGAGATTCTGAAGAGCGACCTTTACACACAGGTGGCTGCTCTATAGAGGTGGCCGCTAATACAGGTTTTACTACAGGTACTTATTTATTGTGCTCCTTCATCTCTTTCTGTTGAATGCCAGAGAAGCCATTTCTTTGATAGTGATTCCTACTTCGAGCATATCATCTTCTATTTGTTCAAAGTAAGCTCTGTTGGCCTCCCCTGTCTTCTGGAATCAGTTGGGCTGTGTCTCAAAATTGTTGCAAGGGGGTGTACCTGGTCTCCAAATTGCATGTCCGTACAAATTTGTTTAATGAAACAACTAATGCTTGCCGTAGTAGACTTCCAAACCGATAATTCTAATTTTATAAATTTTATTTCTATGTCTGTCATAGAAAGGACTGCAAATAACATTTGACGACATAGGGAGCTTAAATCTCAGAATTTATAGCGGATCAGGAAGAACTACAGAGGCCTACAGTAATGTGTTTGCAAAGAAAACATTTTTTGTTGACCTTAATCAACAGAATATGATTCTCTATCATTTAATATCTCTCGTCGTCATTATCACAATCTCAAAACCAACGAAGAAGCTCACACAAGGATGTTATGAATCAAAAAATGTGTGAAACCCAGTTGAAAGTCACGTGAAATAACAAATCATGTGAATTAGAAAACAAAGCAAGAAATCATGTGAAAAGAGCACTTTCACATGATTTTCACACGGATTTCAAACGGCTTGGGTTCATAGTGTTACATAATTTAGTAAATTTCATCGAGAGGTCAACAAGTTCAGATGAAAAATCAATAAAGTTTGCATGTGGATAAACATTACCATGACTGCGGTTTTTCCAGACCCTTGTTTGCCACTGAGGACAATGACTTGGCCACTTTTGTTATCGATGCACGTTCTTATGTTGCGAATTACGGCTTTCCTCCCAACGAATAGTAACGTCTCCTGTTCTGCAAATGATCCGTGATTGTCATTTCCACCAGGGACGTTACACGTATCCTACAAGAACAAACAATACCACTCAAAAACAATCTCAACAGAAAATACAAAAACGACAGAAAACTACATATAAGGGTCGATGAAAAAGCAATTTAAAAACCTGCAGATACAGTCACACCAGAATTAGCGGCCACCTCTATAGAGCAGCCACATGTGTATAAAGGTCACTCTTTATAACGCCCAAGTGACACTTCGTTCTATGGAAATCAACCTGGACAGAAAGGCTACCTGTCTAGAAATGTCATTTTCCTTAGGTCCCAAAGGTGACCGTTTTAGACAGGCTTCACTTGAAAGTTCAACACTGACACAATTGCACAAGACATGATACTACCAAGGCGTGGTTTGTTTTTACCTTGAGTGACTTCAGCACCGAGGCTACATCCTTCAGAACAGCATTACCAAACTGTGTTAGTCCGCCTGCATATGGTTTACCATCACGAATGCCACCCCAATCAGCCGGATAGCTAAAAAGATACCAAAGGAGTGGAGGTAAGCTGACTGGATATCATAGATCAGCTCCAATGACATAAAAACTGTGTGAAATCCACATGAAAATCATGTGAAAACAGTGTGAAATGCGCCATTTTCACAGAGCCATTTTCACAGCACCCTTTCACAGCGTTTCTTGTCAAGTTCACAAAACCATATTTCCCATAGTTCATCAGATGATATTTCTCGTTATATATGGTTTTCACACAGTTTTGGATCTATATTCTAAAGGCGATGACATTTTCTGTAACCAACAGCAAACCACCACATATTGATTGAACAGTAACCCATCAAACATACCACAAACTAAATATTTCATTTTAAAAAATTTACTGCACGTCTTCGGAAATAAATTACATCTTCAATAAAAATGTAATTGTACAAATATGAGGGTAAATCTATTTATAAAAAACACAAATCTACTCTGGCGTCCATGTTATTTGCAATTTCAGACGCCGAGACTTTCATTCAACATCCGAGGAAAGTGATTTGAATGCAACTTCAAGCGATCTATTGATAGTTAATGACAGAGCTGCACACATCGCTTGACATAACTTCTATCTTACTCCTACCATACAACTGACTTACTTTTGCAACACTTCAAAGTTCTCCTTCAGTATCCGTGCTTTCAATGCTGTCAACTTTCCTCGTTTCTCCTCACCGTCTGGCAGGAAATCTGACTCAAATTTCTTTGGGATGTATCTGACGAAGTAAATGAAATATGAAATACAGTTACAGTAAAACTTGTCTGTAACGGTCACCTTTCGGACCTGAACAAAATGAACTTTATATACAGGTGGCCTTTCTATACAGGTTGATTTCTATAGAAAGTGTCATTATGTTGTTATGAATAGTTGCCTTTATAAACAGGTGGCTGCTCTATAGAGGTGGCCGCTAGTACAGGTTTGACTTTACTTGCATTAAGACTAACAAAGAAGTTGAGCTTGCTGGAATATGGAGTTCAATTTCTAGAAGTTGTGGCAGTGGTAAATTATAGTTGATTCTGATAGAGCATGGCCCTCAATTTGAAGTGGTACCGAGCATGTTGTGGTATTATTTAATGGACTACGCTGCTTACAAAAAAAAACAAGCGCCACTTCATAATCAACAGCAATCATTACGAAAACAGTTTAAAAGATTCAGGTGTCACTGCTAAATGAAGGTAGCATAATAAGCCAATGGCTTGTCTCCTTTGGAGAACTCAGTAATCAAACCACGGAATATGCAACAGATATATTTACTGACTCAGGATGGAGTGGAGCCCAGTATGTCTCATTTGCAAAACACATACACTTTCAACAGGAACTGTGCGAAATTTGTGTGAAAGGGCACATTTCATATGTTTTGTTCTTCTTTCAAATCCAAATGCTTTTTAAGACAGTACTTGCTATTTCACATTGATCTTGGAGAGGCTTACCATTTAACATGGTTCTGGATTCATAAAGATACTAGCCACTAGACCATACCGACACTTATCTAATTAAACAAAGATCCAGCTCTTTGACACTTCAGAGCTCATCAGTCTGCATACAAAGCCAATCAAACGAAGAGCTACCTTGTAAAATTAGGATCCCTAAAGAAAAAGAAGGCTCGTTCTTTTGCCGCTTCTGGATCTTGCTGTATAAAGGCATTGATCTCAAGTTCCGTAATCGATCGTCCAGGAGGGTAGCTATCCAACCATGCCAGCTTCTCACTCTTCTGCACGTTGTAATTGTCGGGAATGTAACCATAGCGATCACCCAACAAGCATAGGAATATGTCTGCTTTGATGACCT
This sequence comes from Calvadosia cruxmelitensis, assembly GCA_900245855.1. Taxonomy (NCBI): domain Eukaryota; kingdom Metazoa; phylum Cnidaria; class Staurozoa; order Stauromedusae; family Kishinouyeidae; genus Calvadosia; species Calvadosia cruxmelitensis. Next base: position 19,909 of record OFHS01001260.1, read on the forward strand.
CTGACAGACAAATTTCAAGTTGCCTGCAAGTCAAAAAACATATCTGCTGTGATCTCCAGGAGGCACACAAGAAAGCTCAGCTGCATTCCAGCTTGGGTTACAAGTAATAATCTTTCAAAAACTCTTAAAATGTTTTTTGATATAAGTAAATCCAGTTATGAAGGTTACCCGCCTATACATAACAATTAATCTTCCTTGGCGACTTGAATTCAAATGATACACATGGTTATTTAAGTATTTTCCTGTAGTACAAGACACAATCAGGGTCTAATAACAGAAAATAAACGAGTGGACTCCTGTATGAATACAAACAACTAGAACAGATCAGACAATGTAAATAGTATTTGGTACAGTCAAACCTGTATTAGAGGCCACCTCTATAGAGCAGCCACCTGTGTATAAAGGCCACCCTTCATAACTCCAAAACGATACTTTATATAGAAATTACCCTGGACAGAAAGACCACTTGTCTATAAAGGTCATTTTTCTAAGGTCCCAGGTGTGACTGTTATAGACAGGTTGTACTGTACTGCCATTGCATTGAAAGCTATTTTCTACATCACTGTGTGTCCGTTATCAAGTGTATCATTTATTTTCTTTATGAATTTCTTCTTAGAGTTCAGCGACTCAGCAGGCCATTCTGGCATTTATCATAATGTCTATAGAAGAGTGACAAGACTCTCACCATTTACCATACTGACATAAAATATCAGCGCTATCCAGATTATTGCTTTCCTACAGCTTGGAATAAATTTGTTTTGACTTACAGTTGCACATATTGACTCCCACAATTAATTCTGCTATCAAAAATCTATTGTTAGACAACTATTACTTACACTGCACTCTTAAAAATTGATACATCTGTAGTCTATAATTTTTTCTTTCACTTTTTTCCCCTGATTACTTCCATTGCTACCAACATTTTCAGCTCAGCAAAAATATGCTAATTGTACTTGTGTAACTATAAAACTATTTTAACTCTTGAGTCTTCCGAACAAACAAGCAAATTTGTGCTTAAGGGATGACCCATGATCGTATCAGAAAGACCACTATATAGACATAGACTACTACTAATAGACTACTACTAATCTAATACTTGTTGTTTCCAATTTCTGTAATCAATTGTTTTGTATTTCGTTTGTGATATGGTCTAAATATATACTCCTACTCATAGTCATTCAGTCAAACCTGTATTAGCGGTCACCTCTATAGAGCAGCCACCTGTGTATAAAGACCACTCTTCATAACCCCAAAATGGTACTTTCTATAGAAATCAACCTCGACAGAGAGGCCACCTGTCTAGAAAGGCCATTTTTCTCAGGTCCCAGAGGTGACCGTTATAGACAGGTTTCACTGTACTCATATATCTACCAAACAAAATGCGTCATCAAGGTACCCGCTAACAAACCTTTCTGATTTGGCCTCTTCTTCTGTTATTCCCCATCGCAAATCAATCTCGTAAACATTGATGTTTCTAAGCGAAGCATATTTCTGTATCTTGGGAATGATGTAGCGGGTCAACAAGTCTCGTTCTCCATGCATGTCTCTAAATGTTGACGAAATAAAAACCTTCACTGTCTTCCATGTTGGAAGTTGATACAAGTCCATTTTGTCAGATGCAGAGCTGTGAAACTGAGCCTTGTTGTCCAAGCTTGGAACCTGTAAAAGGCAAGAGAATTCAATTAAGCATGTGTTATGGTTTTATTTTACTTGCATGTAATCTAGCCCTTATTGCCTCACATGTATGTTGAACAGGAGGCTAGGGGGGCGGCCTCTCAATGGCTGCCAGTTGGAGCTAGAGCATGTGATTATTACAGCTAATCGAAATCTCTGCAATCCTCATTTATTAGTGGTCAATCCATCCTCTTTTTAGAACAGCATGTAAATTTGGCTCAAATAGATTCTACATGTACTAGACTTGGCCATGGACCAGAACACGACCTTACAATAGAAAAAGACAAAGGAAGCCAGCAAATGCTATACAAAAGCCACAGTGAATGCAGCCAGCTAAAAGGCTCACCCAGAACACCGACCGGCAAGCCTACCAAGTACTAATTGCTAACTACAAATTACTACCAAAATTCTGCAAATAGATGGGAAATGACTTTAGTTTTGACAAATGTTAACGGACGTAAAATGGGTCTTTTGACATTAACCAGACAAGTAAACTGCTATGGGTTTTATTGAAAATTGTAAATCAGACGATTTTCTATTTGTGCAACTAAAATATAGGACATTAGAAACGTGCGTCATCAAAGAAAGTACAAGGCAGGTTTGACTGTAGCAGATGAAATAGTGAAGCATCAAAGTCACAAAGTTGGAAATAAAAGTTACACGGGATGTTATTGAACAAATGTGGCATGTCAGTTTGGATAATTTGCAAGAAAAAGTTACAATCCCAAGAATGGAAAATCGTATATTACTGCCTGTGTAAGCCGATGTTGTGTAATCGCCCAGTTTTTTATATGATCAAACTTAAACTCACACCATTTGTGCGGCACCATTTGAAAAAGGGAGCCTTGGCCCTAGTCTCAGGGATCATTGGTAACTAGAGATTGTATGACAGAAGAGATGTGCGCATGTCTAGAGACAGTTCCGCATGGCACTCCCATTCCAGCTCCGGGATCCATGCTAGCCATTGCTATTCGCTCGCGATACCATTAGCCATTAGCCACTCGTCTTGCTTATCAATCTCCATCCGCCCTCCCCTTAGTACTTTCTTGACAATATCATGTTCTTAATACATTAATAGGTTTGTTACTCCTTCCACTGTTTATCAGTGTGACTGATGCTTGGTTGAGGGAGTGTGACAGGTTTGCAAGCAGCAGCAGTGCATAGCCGCCAATGGTCCTTCTATCAACCAAGCACCAAGGACAAATTACTAGTTGTACTGGGAGGGATAAGTATGTTGATGTAATTTAACCCCTTCAATCTGTGCTTTTAGAAACATTAAATGCTGGCTACATAACATTTAGGCAAAGTTAAACTCAAGTTTAAGATTTTGTATTCTTAAAGATGTCAAAGATTTTGTATTCTTGGGTAGTGTTGTTCCGCTATGCTCAGACGATGTCAGACGAAGAATATCCTTGGNGTATGTTGATGTAATTTAACCCCTTCAATCTGTGCTTTTAGAAACATTAAATGCTGGCTACATAACAGTTAGGCAAAGTTAAACTCAAGTTATGACAGCTGTGTCCGTGGGTCCACATGGCCAATGTCAGTGCCTTGGGTGACCTCTGACCAACCTCACTGCTATGCAGTATTTCAATAAGGATAAAACCCAGAAGGCAGTCACTTTCGCACGAGGCAGCAAGCAACACAACCATGAATTCCATGACATGCTATTGATCCTTGTGCATTGCAAGCCGTACATATCGCAAGTAGATAATACGCAGGATGCCTTGTCCTATGAGTAACAGCAAGGAGGTTTTTTATTCCCACCTACCCATTCCACTTATTAAACGTAGTTGTAGTCCTTCCACTGCTTATCAGTGTGACTGGTGCTTGGTTGTAAATGGGACAGGTTCAGCAGTTTTGCCACCTTGTGATTGCTTGCTTACACCGGCTCACTACCTTACAATATCACAACTCCCATCAGCCAAGCACCGATGCCAAAACTCTCACCTAATGGCGACGAGTTTAATACATCTTAAACCAGCAACTATGTATGACCTGAGGTGTCAATTTAAGACAAACAATTTGGCACTAGATATTCGGCTTATACACGAGAATATACAGTAGCTGTGCCAGATGGGTTGTAGCAAATGGGCAGACAAATAACTCCCATTTGGACTACCCAATAATTATTGCAATGCATACATAAGTCTTACGTCTTGCAGCTTGGGCAAGTTGTACACTTTGTCAATGTTGTCAACGTGGTCCACTTGCTTGCTGCCACTTCTCTCCGCAATGAACCTAATGGATAAGAATCAATCCTGACATAAAAAAATAGACGAGCACAAACGAGATTCGTTCTCTTGTCGTTTAGCCATAGTTTTGCTTCCCCGAACCGAAAACTGAACCACAATGTCATACTGAATGACCCATTGACCGTTAATAGAAAATCAGCAGGCGCTTTTTGGAAGACAGGTGTCAATCAAACAGCATTGCAGCTGAGGGCAAATGCCACGTTCTCCCAAACGAACTGCTCTTCAAGACCGGTATTCATAACAAGTTAAGTCCTCTTGCCTCTGGCCATGTTTCTGCTTCCCAAAACTGAAACATGAACTTCGATGTCATATTGAATGGCCATCGGTAGAAAATTAGAAGGCGCCTTTTGGAAACAAGTGACAAGTGTCAACCAAACAGCATCGCAGCAGAGGGCAACTTCCACATTCTCCCAAACGAATTGCTCTGCAAGACCGGCATTCATATCTGCTAAGAGTACCTGTGTAGCCCCTGTAGAAAGGGGTAAATAGAGGAAGGAGCACAACAAATCGACTGATTCTCTCAACATGACCAGATCATGTAGTTAGCCTAACACAATTGTTGATTATTTAATAGCTGGATACTACTGACACCGACACACGATCGGCTGTGTTAATCTCAAGAATAAATGATCTAAACGGTCATACTAACAGAAGCATTCAAACAAAATCTAAATAGTTTTCACGACAAATGTAGCCTTACTCGAACAAGAATTGGCAGACACTGGAATAATCAAATGAGTTGACTTCGATTTCATAAAACAATCAGCTTGGCCAATAACTAGGTGTGAGTTTAAAATTGTTTTATAGACCTATATTGATTTCAACTCAGGTCAAAATTTTATGACTACATTTGAGGTCACTATATGCTTTATTTTACGGCAGCTTAAACATTGATCAGCGTTGATATCCGCTGGATGGGTCTCGCCCAGCAAGAGGCAATGGCCATGACCCAGCACATGGACAAATGGCGGAAAGCAGTAACTTTAATTTCTTAGGCAATAGGCATTTATTATAATCTGTATTTGTATTTGGTGATCACATCTCGTTCCCTTGTGGAGCGTTTTGGCGTTAAGAGAAAGAGAGAGAGCTTACACATGAGTAGTATTGCAGAAATAGATTCAGGTCAAGTAAAGCATCTAACAGTTAGGATTCTTGGTTTAAAAACAAGCTGTTGGTTTACTCTCACTGTCGGCTTATACTATCAGCCTTGCTCCTAGCAATCCGATGCAGAAATGACGAGGAGTGGTCTACGTCATACCTGAGGATTTGGTCACTGTATCCAGAGATATGGACAAAAACACCATCTTCATCGATGCTAAAAATAAAGTGTAACAGAAGACATTCACTGATATGTAGTGTCGACAATTGCATAAACACTTGTTTACAAAACAAATCCGTTTTGAATTCAATCCGACCCTACAACAAGCACAGAAAAATGATCAAATCAGATTCAAATCTGATCAAAAATAAATAAATAAAAAATCGTAAAATCCAAATGGATAAAAAGTTAAAAGATCTATCTTTGAAAATAACAAAACAACATAAGATTTCTAACCATCTTAAAGCAGTTTGCACTAAAAAATGTGCACATTTTTCCATGTTTGACAAATCTGGACAACTTAAAATCACAAGTTATTAGTAGAATCAAACCTATTATTAGAGATGGGACGATCTTCGAATTTACATTCGGTATTCTCGAACTTTGGTGCCAAAATTCGAAAATCGAAATCAAATTCGAATTCGAAAAAACAAAGCTGAAAAATCGGCTTTGCAAATTGAAATTTTCTAATACAGAACTTAAGATTTTCTTTCTCAACCAATGCCAAAACAATGTTCCGATAGTTTTCTGCTGCCGTATAGGCCAAGGCTACTGGGAAATTCCAAGGGAAATGAAAACGCGCGTCACAAAGTGGCTTCAGTTGCCCACATAGATTTGTTGTTCCTCGGAGAGTTGTTCTCTTGAAGGAAATCAACATTGTTCGAATTTGAATTGGTTTTTCTGAATTTTAAAATTTGAAATTTGAAATCGAAATCGAAAATTTCTAACACTGGATTGAACCCCATCTCTACCTATTATTTCTGATATTCACACAAATGTGCTTCACTTTTCATCAAACTCATACGGAAATTCAATAAGAAGAACAGCTGCATGGCTTAACACTGTAAATAGCACAGGAGTTTACAGAAGACCCGTTTACAGAAGATGTTTCTATTATTTCCCTGTCAAATTGCTTGATCTTGAATTTGCCAAATAAATATACAGTGAAACCTCGTTAATATCACTATGGCTTTCCAGTCAAAAACTGTGATAATAAGCAGGTCGTAATATATAGAGAGTACAAATAGACATTCAGGTAGAGCTTTGGTCTCAAATAGAAGTGATATTAAGCGGGTTGGGATATTAATCAAGGTGATATCAACAGGGTTACACTGTACAAACAATTTACACACTTACACGTTACCGCATCCCGCAAGGTTAATGGAAACTGCCAGTGGAGATGTTTTGCTGCGAAGTCGATAGGAAGTGATGAAGTTTGTAAAAATGTCAAGCATTTCATTTGTACCATCGGAGAACACTGAGCCAAGCAAGATGATGTTATCGACCTACGACACAACAGGAAAACACTGTAAGATTGAGTCTATTATAGAAACCTGCTATACAAATCTACACAGGAAGTCGCTTACTAAGCAAAAACAGTATCGATGATAATATATTCTTTTCATTTGAATTTCTTAGTCCACTCTGTAAGTAGAGTTGTTTTTACGATGTGCATGGAGGAAATAGTTTCACTGGACTTCAGTGAAGATTTGATAAATGAACTGCTAACATATTGACTGAATGTCTGTGAAAGTCGACCCAAAAGTAAAATGTAATCCTGTAAGAAAAAGGCAGTTTTCACATGATTTATTGTTCTTTTTTTAAAAAACATTTTGCTTGTCATGACACATGGTTTTTCACATCTAGTTTGCTATTTCACACGGTTTTTCTGAGGGTGCTTCCTATTTCACATGGTTCTCACATGTTTTGGATTCATAATGAGTGCTGACCTACAGGTTGGTTGAAGTATGTTGCCCATTTCCTTAACTGTGACTCCAGTTTGAGGTCTATATGCTATCCTTACATTCCAAAAGCGAATATATTGGAGCAGTATAGACTTACTATCCTTCTTTGTTGCAAAAGTTCAATAGTCCATTCTTTACAGGGTCGAGCATCAGGGCTTTTATCTGCTCTTAGTTCCTGTAAAGTGAACAGATCTCTTTTCATATCGCTTACTGTATCACATACATTAGTCCAAAGCTGCACACAAAACAAACAATGGTATCACTAGGCAACAAAACCAGCCTGATAACAAAAAACATGGCTTACGAAGAGGCAATTGATTTGAGGGGGAAATCACATGTTTTTCAGATGCAGCCAAATCCTGCTGAACTCTGATTGTCCAGCTAAAACGTAGGATAATTAAGTGATAGAGTAGGAAAATTAGGCGAGATGAATTAGCCAAGCTAATAAGGCAGAGATATTCAAACAGTGGGGACCATAGGCGATATTTGAAAGTTATCAGAGGGTATAACGTATATTGACAAAATGCAATCGCATCAGAGCAAAATGTCTACGTTGTTACTAATTGGCATCTTGGGGTACAATATGCACATACAGTTAAACCTGTATTAGCGGCCACCTCTATAGAGCAGCCACCTGTGTATAAAAGCCACTCTCCATAACCCTAAAATGAGACTTTCTACAGAAATCAACCTGGACAGAAAGGCCACCTGTCTATAAAGGTCATTTTCTCAGGTCCTAGAGGTGAACGTTATAGACAGGTTTCACTGTACAAGACATCATCCAACATTATGCCGACTGTGGGCGCTCTCCTCACATCCCTAAGCTAATCAGGAGAAAGTACACGTTGTTGTGTTTGTTATAATTATTGTTCTCATTATGGTGTAGCCTCGTTATAGGGCAGCCTCTTTTCTTGTATTAGCCGCATGTGGTAAAAAAGTGTCAGATCTCGAACATGGCGGACTGAGTGTGTTGTTGATGTGTCTGTGTCCAAGTTCTCATTTCACCTAAACTATGGTGATAGGCTGATTGAATGCAGGGAGGATCACTGTGTCTGTTGCTGGAGAGATAAAACAGAAGACGCCAGTGACAGGCCTTCATCCAGGACCTACATCATCTGTATCTTACAACTGCTGTCGGTTAACAACCACATTTCCTGGGCTGTGCGATATTGAAAACCACCTTCAAGTGAATAAACCAACTGTATAAAGAAGTATTACATTACATATATATTATTGACATATCTATACAAGACTTATATATCATTGTAATCCAGTGTTATTACACATGCTCAGTAGTTTTTAACCTTCCTTTGAAAATGCAGTGCTTAGAAATTGTAAATATTTTGAAGTTAGTTTTTGAAGTTTTGCAAATTATAATTCACTTTGAATAATTGGCAAGAGGGCCCCATTGGTGACAAACCTTGCGGTTTATTGGGATATACCCTCTATAAATAAAGTAGGGCTCCGAATGGATACCCGGGAAACCGGGACCCGACATTTATTCCGGGAACCGGGAATGAATTTTCCCGTTTCGCTCCCGGAATTCGTTTGCCATGGCAGTCAGATAACTTGAATTCTCCACATTGCAAACTTGCACTTACTTCAACACCACCACAAAGTAAGTTATCCATATTCTTGAGAATTGTTCCATTCGCCAGGGAATCGACAATGAGGATCCTTCCATCGTCATAGAGACCAAATTGGCATCCTTCGCAGTTGTACTTGCACATTAAACCCATCAAAAGAGCCATCTCAAGGATCTTGAAATAGCAAAAAAGAAACATAGGAGTTTTCTACAGACACAACAGTTTCAAATACAGTCAAACCTGTATTAGCGGCCACCTCTATAGACCAGCCAACTGTAACAAGGCGAGCAGAAAAATACATTTTCTGTAACCATGCTACCCCTGGTCCAGAATAGGCTCTGCAACACAATCATGGTGCAAGTCACCGAGAGTGATTAAGAACGAACATCGTGGGAGAATAAAGAATAGCACAATAAATCGGTTTATTTATTATTTCAAAATTTCCAGAAATTCAATAGCATTTAGCAGGTATCGGTACTTCTAAAAATGATAAATGAGCTTAAATAACATTGCAATCAAAAGCTATACCAATAAAATAAAATCTTACAGAAATTTTATATAGCTCTCAATTTTCAATTGTGACGATATCTGGCAAGAAATATCTCGCTGCAATAAAAACATGTATATTAGCTAATTGTCACTTTGTTTAACAAGGGTAGCCCAATAAGCCGATGGCTTGTCTCCCTTGGGACCCTCGACAATTAAAACCACAGAAGACAACGAATATATGTGTCGTATAGACCGGGAGTCAAACCCGTTATGGCTGACTGGCAGTCACATGTACTAGCCTCTAGACAACACCGACCACTACTTCATGTACGAATACTAATACTACTACCAATTCATGTAACATCATTGTTCATGGACACAGCAAGTGTCCGCCTCACCGAATGACTATGTGATCACTGAATATATTTTACAACAACACCAGAACAACCCATAATTTAGACATCACAAGGGGACACCGCACAGCGTGACAAACAACCCGCATACAGACAGACAATATTGCGGCATCAGAACTTATTCATTCATTATTCATTATTCATTCATTCATCATCATCATCATCATCATCATTATCATCGTCATCGTCGTCATCATATGTCTTTATTGGGAAAATTTCCAAAAGAATACACATGTAGAAGGCATATAAAATGTGCAC
>OFHS01001261.1:0-20481 GCA_900245855.1 Calvadosia cruxmelitensis
CATCATCATCATCATCATCATCATCATCATCATCATCATCATCATCATCATCATCATTTATCCAGAGACCATATAAGCCCTGCTCACTTATGCGCAGATAATGTTTATAACCATTTGCGAATGCTTGCCGGCAGGAGTGTCCCTATACGTAGATACCTGGATTGTATAAAGCGCAGCTAGGTAACAAAGTGTAGATTCAAGTTATTTTATCCAGATCAGGATCAGCTGTAAGATAAACAGAATATTTCCTAATATTACTGAATAGCTGTCCTCTAGAGATTGGATCTTGGTTTCAAGATAGCTTCAAATCATGAACCATGAATAGAGCAAACGTTACAGGCTTGTGCTTCCTTGTCAAATGTATGTATGTATGTATATAAAAATAAAATATAAATATATAAATATATTACGTATGTATGTAAATAGTTATCTAAGGAAAAAACTATTATTTGGCTTTATTTGTTTTTGCTTTTTTATCATAACAGTAATCAGGAGGTAATTTTAGGTTCATATTCAGTTAATTTTATTAAGTAATTTTGAGATAATTCTAGACAAATTTCACTGTATAAAATATCAAGTTTTATTTATTTATTGTATATCATTTTCCAGGATATTTAATTGAAATAAAATCCATTGCTATATTTGCCATTAACACGGTATAGCATATGTATCTAAGTCTCAGATCAGTAATGGTTGCTGATCCAAAATCAAGGATTATACGTATCTGTATTTGAAAGATCAATTCAAACAGAATACACGTATAGAAGGCACAAGTGCACTGGCGAACCCCGAGCAATAGCTTTCTTAATGCAACGTATAAGCGTTGCTATCCAACGTGGAAATGCTGCCTCGGTCCTGGGAACTCTCCCATCTAGCAAACTGTTGTATGAAGTTTTTAATTTGTAAATAGTTCGTAAATAGGTTGTTATTTTAGAGATATTTATTTAATTTAGAATATTATTGTATTTTCTTATTAGATTAAGTTTTATCTATTTATTTCTGATCTTGTATTGTTTTAAGCTCTCGAATAAAAAACACAAAAAGTGCACTTATATTACACGGTTTGAAATCAATTAACATAATTGTGCTTAATTATGGTAAATTTTATCTTAAGCCGATGAACAGTAATTCATTATTCGATACTGATCTGGAGCGCCGCCTCCAATCAGATTGGAAGTAGTGAAAACAAATGTTTTCGATGATTGATATTTGATTGATTGTGTGTGCTTTTATTCAGGTATGTTGATAGACGGCATTGAGTCTTGCTGCCCTGATTGCCACGATATCATCAGCTGGAAGGCTTTTAATGACCTCGATCGTCTGGTAGAGGCCTCTTTCAATGTTACAGTGTTGTTTCCTGCGTCCATGGCTGAAGATTCCTCACCTCCGAAAGTAGACTCACCTATACATTATGTCAGTTTCATGAATCAATTACAAATTGTTTATGCTGAAGTCATTCACAGGGACAGTAGTAACGTCCAGTTGGAATTCGTCCTAACTGAAATTGGTGCACTTTGGCCTCTGATTGTGTTGGCAACGCTAACCACTATCATCGCTGGCTTACTTATTTGGCTGATGGTAAGTTTCGTTAAACTATGGCATTGCGTTTTGGGTGCCTTTTGCCATGTTACGCCAAAACCTGTCCAGCGTTTGTTGCTTGCCAATTTTTAGATTATGATGTAAATATTGTAGCAATTAATTTTGATAGTCGTAAGATTGGGCCTGTTTTGACTGTATTATTTATTTATATGTGTGTCTATTTGATAGAAAAGGCATCAAAACAATACACGTAGAAGGCTGAAAACTTCACTAATACTATACGATTAGACATCATAAAAGATGTGTAGCTACGTGCTACTCTACAATGTAGACTTGAAAGACGATATTGATTTGGAGTTTACAGTTTCCTCTGGTAGAGCGTTCCAATTACGAATAACGCGGTTAAAGAAATAAAAATGACGGGAATTGTTCTTTGCAGTGTCAACATGGAAGCGATAATGGTGCCCACAGTTTCTTGATTTCAAAATGGTGATGTCCTTAGGGAGTTTCATGTCAATTTTGTTATGTAATACTTTGTAAAAGAAGCTGAGATCGTTTTTGTGACGTCGAGATTCAAGGGATTCCAGTTCAAGCTTTTGAAGGCGTTGTTCATACGAAGGAGTGCATTGCTCATTGAAACAACGTACAAATACTTTCTTCGTATAACGACGTTGTACCTTCTCCAGTAGCTGAATGTCCTTCTTCAAATGTGGGGGAAATGTTTGGGACGCATACTCTAGGATTGGTCGTACATATACAGTAAATGCTCTCACTGGATGGGTGGCATCATTCCATGTGAGTGACTTCAGGAGGCAATATGCCTTACGGGTCACAGCTTGGTAATGGTATGAAGACTTCAAGTCGGCACTGACAAATACGCCAAGATCTCTAATGCAGCGGGTGACCTTTGGCAATGAGATGTTGAATTGTGAATTGAATTATGGATTTAATCAATGTTAAGTTTTTATCTAGCAGTTGCTAGTAAAATGTATTTTTCAGTTAAACATGTTGAATGAAATAAATTTATATAGATCGTAGCGCTAAACAATGCAAGCAACTAACATGTTCAATTTGCACATAAATACACCATCAGAATTCTATAGATAAGTCATTACAGTGAATTAAACCTGTCTTTAACGGTCACCTCTGGTAACTGAGAAAAATGACCTTTATAGAAAGGTAGCCTTTCTGTCCAAGTTGATTTCTATAGAAAATGTCATTTTGGGGTTATGAAGAGTGGCCTCTATACACAGGTGGCTGCTCTGTAGAGGTGGCTGCTAGTGCAGGCTTTTGACTGCAATAGACTGGAATCAGTTGAAGAACACCTATAATTTGCATACCTTCCGAATTTTTATAACTAGCTCATTAATAGTCTGGAATCAGGCGAAAATTACGGAGACAAAACTAATAAGAACTGATCGAGGTATATAAGATGTTATAAGAAATTTAAAAAAGAAAAAAGAAAAAAAAAGTCACTACAATAAGAAACGACAAATAACCATCATAAATGAGTTACATGCATTAGAGTTTGTTAATTACGAAGAGAACAATAGCAGAACGGAAATGTAAAAGATATAATTGTTGATTGGTGTTGATAATTGTTTGAGTCATGCAAATACGAAGCCTTCGTCTTGAAAACGGGAACCTTTTAAATACACTGCCCGGTAAAAATATTAATTTGACAAGGACTATATACAGTCAAACCTGTATTAGCGGCCACCTCTATAGAGCGGCCACCTGTGTATAAAGGGCACTCTTCATAACCTTAAAATGACATTTTCTATTGAAATCAACGTGCACAGAAAGGCCATATGTCTATAAAGGTCATTTTTCTTACTTCCTAGAGGTGACCGTTGTGCTATTCGTAACTGAATATACTGAAGTAAGGTAAAGTAAGTAAGGTCCGACAAGATGGAATACGCCAAGGTGATAAGAACGGGAAGAATGTATTCGGTAACGTAGAAGACGACTGCCTTGCTAGACGCACGTAACTAGACTGACCGATAGAAGCGAGGCAGGTACAATAATAGATCTACGTGGTAACGAGACTGTAATCCCACAACCGTTAAGACAGCTTCACACGGTGCAATTTGTTGCATGCAATGCAATCTTTAAATAGCTACTTGTCTCTATTTATAAGTCCTACTCTCAATAGAAACCATCCAAGGTGCTAGCACTGTAGTTAACTGATGCTAATTAATTACATGCAGCTGCATCATGAAGCTTAATCATGGTATAAGATCAACATTGCATGCAATATATTGCATCGTGTGAAACCTCCATTTGACAGGATTCACTGTACAAATGTTTGTCCATTATCGTATTTACAGACTTTCTTTGTTCTTTGTAATCGGCAGGACACTTGGATCAATCAAACTGACTTTCCTCGTGGTGTTCTTCCTGGTGCTGGCGAAGGGTGCTGGTGGGCATTTATATCCATGACGACTGTTGGGTGAGTTTTAACAAAAGATTCTACCTTGTATCCATTTTCCTGTCGATTAGTTTTCATATCGGCGCAGAGATGTACAGTGCAGCCTCGTTAATGTCATTATGATTTTCCAGTCAAGAATCGTGATAATATAAGCGGGTCGTGATAACAAGCGGGTACAAATAGTTGATTCAGACAGAGCTTGGTTCTCAAAGTAAAGTGATATTAAGCCGGTTGTGCTTTAATCGAGGTGATATTAACAGGGCTATACTGTACAACCATCACTCTAATCCTAAACCATAACGAATTTTGTAGCAAAGTAAGTCTAGGGCGCACGATTTCTCCCTAACGACCGTCATTAACATCTTTTCGTTCCCTCAATGATTCTGATGTGCGCATAATTATATCAACAATTTAAGTTACAACATGAGATAGAAATATACTAGTGCATGTTGCACGCATTTGTGTCTTAATATTTGAAAAGTTCAATAGAGACTGATTACTCTATGAGTAATTATTTCAACGCTGAAAATGCAGTATAATAGCGAGTGAGAATGCAATGTAAGCCTATACAGTACATTCAAATGAGGTTAGTACCCATGCAGTATAATAATATAATTATAATTTTAAAAGAGGGTGTTGTAGATTAAGGATGGATGAAGTAATAGCCAAAGACTTGCTTGAAGAAGTATTAGCACGACAGAAGTGCATAGGAATTTCTTTGGACAATACGGTTGGAAAATAATACAATTTAAGGGATGAGACTGTGAATTTGCCCAAACGTAGCATTATTTAAAGCATGCATTCGGAAGGAAAATTTAGGCAGCTATATATATCTAATAATATTACAGTAAAATGTAGTTTATGAAGTAAATTGTTTGAGTTTTGTAGTATTAGTTAGTGTTAGACACCCTTGTGGGTGCTTCTAACTCAATTGATTGTTCCCCGAGTTCTATAGGTAAATTTCATTTGTGTATATTTAGCAGTGAAAATGATTTGAGCACGAAAAATAAACAAACAAGCAAACAAACGATATGTATCATAAGTCTTAAATTTACTACAGCAACCTGAGACGTTCTCAGCATACCATCAGCATTTGGAATTGTTTTGTTACTCTTAGCTTTCCCTTTTCCATCCAATAGCTACGGGGACAGTACTCCACGGTCACTCCACGCACGCCTATTCGCTGTTGTCTGGATAACTTACGGCATTGCGGTCAGCAGCGTCTTAACAGCCTCGTTTTCTAGTATTATGACAACAGCCTCGCTGAAAGAAGAAGTACGGTTGGGAGGCAAGAACGTAAGTACAGCCTTTTTAGCTCATCAACTAATCAGATTTTGTTAAAGCATCATAGTGCCAAATTTGCAACAGGGGTAATCAAGGTAGTTGATTACCAGGGTAATAAATTGAACTCACTACCCGTTGATCGATTTTAATGGACTTAAACTCAGGTGTCTTTATGACGTCACACTTCGTTGCCAAAACGTCGCTCCATCCGCCATGCGCAGTCCCACTGCACGTCGCGGTATATAAGTGAATTGGCCTCTGCCAAAGGTGAAGACGTCAGAAAATTGTTTGTTTGCAGCGCAATCAGCCGTACTCTTGTCAATGATGGTCAATTTCAGGGATTGTTCTTGGCTGTCAAAATTGTATATTTCAGCTCAAAAACACGAACCTAAAAGCAAGCATATTATTGGGACTGCGCTTGGTCCATTGACGAAGCTTAGCCCTAGTGCGTTTTGGGATGCAAGTGTTTCGGGGCACGCGATTTGAATTATGCAGTTTATCAAGATTAAGTTTTTATCTAGTAGTTGCGAGTAAAATGTATTTTTCAGTTAAACAGATTGAATGAAATAAGACAGATTAAAAGGTAAACATAATATGTAACTGTCGGATTGCTCAAGCTACCAAGATGCTGATGTTTTTCAGGTCTGTGTTTATTACGCAACATCTGTGGAGGCTGTTGTTGTCGCTCAGAATGGAGGAGAGGCATTAGGTAAATACTGTGGTTATTAGCTCTTGCCTGAAAATATTCAATATCATTAATTCATTCATTCATTAAATATATTTAAGGAGGGTAAACCAGTAAGTCACATAGACTTGTCTAACCTGACGTTCAAACAGCATACAAAAGGGAGTGGATTATTGGAAAGGAATAATAAGATAATTAAAATTAAGTGTTGTGGCAATGTGGCTAATTGTATGTTAAAATAATAAGCATTTTACATAATTTTCAATTTCCATTTTAATTTTAATTTTCAACATGATGAAGAGCTGCTGGTGTTTGTTTCCAATGAAAATTTCCCAGGAATGACTTATTGCACCATTAGACCCCTCACATTTTGCAAATTGGATTCTGTGAAAATCCCAATTTGCAAACCGCGTCATCCCTTGGTGGAATTATTAACCAGAGGACTCTGTTGCGGCAACGTCAATCCGAGCTTTTAAGTGTTCGCTAAATAATATTGACTTGTTACAAACCTGTATTGTACATTAATTGCGCTTAAGCGTCTCACAATGGCTGTATTGCCTGTATATAAGCGGAAGTCATGCTTCCTTATATTTGCCTGTCAATATTTTTGTCAAGTAAACATACATACATACATACATACATACATACATGCATATTGCCGATGTAGTAGTATTAGGTAATGCTCTACACCGATAAGAATGTTGATTCAATAGTCTCTTCTCTATCACCCTGCTATTTACAAATATATATTCATTCTCATTTGTGCTCATCACGAAAACGCACGACATGTCGCTTGGCTAATACTCATACAGTAGATACTCAATCCATTACTGCACTTGTATTGTTAATCCTATATATATAATCATTTCTTTCTTCCGTTTGCATTTGTTTCAACTAAGTGCTAGTTTCGTCGCAGCCCAGCAAGCACAATACGTTTTAGTGGACGCTCTCACGACGTTTGGACGTCGCGGTTACGTCGTGAAGACGTCTTGTATTTATTGGGAGGGCTGACTGGTTGATCGCTTTTTTCTTGGTTGCTGGATTATTTAATTCATTTTTATTGTCGACAGCATTTAACTCAGTTGACAAGATTGCTCAAGCACTTCGCGATGGAAATTGTACAGGTAAATAATATTATGTGTCGTGACAAGATTGTGCGTAAACATCAATTGTAGGTTGATCCATAGTTTTAGGTGATTCGTCTCAATTCCAATGCCATTACATATCCAAAGTGGCTAGTCTCTCATCGTATGACATACCATGTTGCTTACTAGTAAAGCAGGTATGTATAGAATTAAATGACGTTGGACGTTTTCGATAATTTTGATATCTCGTATGGGCACTGAATCCAGGCCCAGAATCGGGACTTGTGGAGAGCACTGAGCAGGCAATGAATGATAACGTACCTTGCACTCTCCGGCAAGAATACGTCACTCAACAACAACATGGGCACTGTATATTTCTACTGTTTCATATATTAGTATCAATTTCATAATTGCATTTTTATTCTTTAATAAAATTATTTATTAGTTTTAGTTTCATAATAATAATCGTGGTAACCACAAGGGTGGGGATGATTAGAATATTCTGAAATGCTGATTTAATCGAAAAAATAAATAATATAATTACTAATGAGTTGATTTAATTTTAATTTTACATGACTGTGATTAAAGTCTTCCAAGAGACATATTTCACCACTACTTGTCAAAGACAAGAAAGCCTGTTTAGGACAACGTTTGGCTTCTGCTACGCACCATTCTCAATTCAGTACAGTTTTATAAAATGTAGCTAAAATATAAAGGCCTGTGTAATTGTATTATAATAATAATTAAGTAATTCTCTATTGGCTTGAAAATGGCCCAACCAGACCCCAATTCGTAAATTTATTTTTTACATTTCCGTCGTGAAGGCTCCCATGTTCTTGTATTTTAGGTGTTGCAATGGAACGAAATATGTTTCTTTATCACTGGGATACACTAAAGAATGGGAATCCATTGAAAGTACTGAAGATCTTAGCAGCTACAGAGAAGTCGATTGGTGCAATGTTCTCAGATAACGCAGAATTCCCTATCACTGCTACAAATAACTCATGGGCTGCGTTTCTTATGAATTTCTATTATTGGAATCGTGATAACAAGCCTGTCATGCTCAGCAGAGCAAGAAAGACATTGCGGAAAAAGGTAAGCCTCTAGAATCAGTCATGTGCAGTCCCAGTGTATTTCGGTGTATAAGTGAGTTGACCTCTGCCACAGGTGAAAACGCCAGAAAAATGCTTTGTTTGCAACGCAATCAGCCGTACTCTTGCCAATGATGGTCAATTTCAGCCATTGTTCTTGGCTGTCAAATTTGTAGATTTCAGCGCAATCCTGGTATATACTACTAATGGTGTAACCTTATAGTATTTCACATCTTCTTAGAACTATTTGTTGAGGCCAGTGGCGTAAGAATCAGTCCAACGAGTAAGAATTAATAATATTCAATAACTCAATAAATCGGGAGAACGCGTCTACGACAACAAGGCCTTTCTCGTGCGCGATATTTACAATACGAAAGTTATTGATTTGACTGGTTTCTCATTTCATTTTCCTCATCTCCCCATTCAATTTCAATTAATACTTCTCGTCATCATAATCATCATCATCATCTTTATTTCAGTAGGGTAACTTAATAAGTCAGGGATTTGTTTACAATTTTTTTCTTCTTTTTGTTGATTTTAAATGGCGCCAAGTCGCACCCAGTTTAATATTACGCGAGTTACTAAGTTATTAAGATATTAATTAAGGCATGTTGGTTGTTCAAGACATGTGGTCGCTTAAGACAGGTGGTTGCTTATGACATGTGGTCACTTAAGACATGTGGTCGCTTAAGTCATGCGGTCGCTTAAGACATGTGGTTGCTTATGGCATGTGGTCGCTTAAGACAGGTGGTTGCTTATGACATGTGGTCGCTTAAGACATGCGGTTGCTTATGACATGTGGTCACTTAAGACATGCGGTTGCTTATGACATGTGGTCACTTAAGACAGGTGGTCACTTAAGACAGGTGGTTGCTTATGTAAGCTTTTGTAAGCTTATCGGATTACAGAATAAATGATGATGATGATGAAATGCAGATCGTCCATACAAGTTAGTTCTACGGTTATCAGTATAAAAAGTAAACAGTTAAGATCATTCTCGCCCTTTTAGATTTAGGTCTCAATTTCTGCTGAATATTTTCAGATGGACTACTCGCTGTTGAGCACTGCTCAACCCAACATCAATATATTCAACTCGTCTGCCACATATTTCTACCCTCTTGTGAAAACCCTCGCTTATATCATTGCGTCACTTGTGTTCATTGGGATTATAGTGGAAGTAATTATCTACATACAGTCACGAAGGAAACATAACGATCTTAAATGGACAGAAGAAGAGAAGGATCTAGAAATGAGGAAGAAGAGCAAAGAAGATCAAGGTAGGGGTAAATTGTTGAAGAGTAGAAATAATTATATCAGTCGTTGAAATGAGAAATAATCTTGAGATGAGAAATTTTGTTTGAGACAATATTTTTTCAGTGCAGCCATTGTAATGTCGTTCTTTCTAATCTTTGCACGCATGAGTTAGTTACATGTGGAATCCATGTTGTATATTGCAGGCCAAAATAACTTGGCATATCCTTCTTGAACGAAAATCTGTCCGAAAGTCGATCAAATATGAAGAGCTATCGTTCAAAAGTGGAATCAAAAAATTCTTCTAATCGATTTTTTATAATTTGGAAATTGTCTGCAATTATTAGACAGAGCAAACGATGTAATTAATAGCTGAGACATTATTTAAACAGCATTTTTGTAAATATGTAATTAATAACATTATCGAATGAATTGTAATGTGTGGAAGGGAAGAATGTATAAAACGATGGGGATGCATTATCGGAAGAAAATGAAATTAAACGATATACATTCTCCTTCGTCAGAAACCAAGCAGATAGCATGAATCGATTCCTTTTCAGAGTGTCACTCGCATCAACGACAACGCATTGCTTTCCAGAAAATATTACATTGATGAGGTGAACTGAATAGAGACATGAATGGAAACCTGAAAAAACTGCATTGAAACACATTAAAAAGGCATTATTTAAGGAAAAGGTGGACGCTATTATTGCCGGGTTGTCAGAATAAACAAATATCCGATTGAACAGTTTGCTTACAAAACGTCACGAGGATTAATGGATGAGTTCGCTGAAAATGACGATAAATATTTGGACAATACTGCGGTGTTCTTTCATATAATTGTACTGGGAGCGATGGATGCTTTGCTAAAGAGAGACTAAACGTTGCTCGCAAGTGCGATAACAGCCTCGTACGTACATGCAGACGAGGTGCACATTTTCCGTCCGACACATAATAGCATTAATGGACAAATGAATGTTTCAACTTCAAACAGAGGTCAAAAGTTAAAGGTTAGAGTGGAATATAAAGGTTACGGGTTATTTAACTTGATCCCTCTTTTCAGGAGTGGGTACCCGGCGCCCAATAACTAACACAGAACTATATTGCTCGGAACGCCTTCAGCAGTGCTATTCATTTGAGTCATTCCAGTTGGTTTCATTTTCTAGCTATCTCCACCACGCCCATAATAGAATCGGGTAATTCGCAGAACGGCGTATGAACTAAGTCTATTCTTTGCGAGAACAAAGACCCAATGGCCAATTGGCCACAACTTATAGAAAACATAGGATTGTATTAGTTTGGTATCCTACAGGAATGAAACAGCACTTTTGTAAGATAGCACCTACAAAAATTAAGAAATATCCCATTTTGATTGAACTTCTAATGATCATTCTTGGTTCACAAGCTTCCGTAAATCAATGACGACCTTCGTCAGGAACAAAAGGAGGGAGGTTAATAAAACATGGCATATAGTCAACGAGAAGATTCAAACGGTGGACTAGTTTATGTTCAGATAAATCTCCTTCCATCCAGAAACTGTAAACAGCGTCAAACAACCAAAAGTAGTAATTGAGTTATCCTAATTTCCTCTATGGCCAGTGGATTATTATTGTTCAACTCCCAGAGAAGAGACATTTACGTGCATGTGTGCGTCTTTATCAAACTATTGAAAGTCACTGACAATAATTCTAACTAGAAATAGGCATTACTAACGAGGCGGAGGAGCATGCAAGCTAATTTACGCTACACTGCATGTCACAATTATTATTATATTATTAGGGATTAAATCTAGTCCAGGACGAAGCCGGATTAGTTTGTGACGAGTGAAGGATTACCTCTGCCCGACCGAAGGTTCGGGTCAGAGCTGACCGCGGACCGCTGCCCACACTAGTCTGAGCCGCCATGTTGGAGTGAACCATTATACACGCTATTCATGATTGTTATGTAAGGACTTGACTGTTAATGATTATCTTGCACTGGTCATTTATGTTACCTCTGTTCTAGGTCTACTTGTGTTATATAATTGTCTGTTTCAGGTCTCCTTCATTGTTTCGTCGTTGATATCAAACGAGAAGGTTTTTCTTCATGAAGGAGACATATAAGAAACAGGAATACAATGTTCTACACCGGGAACGTCTCGGAAGGGCTGGCCATTGCCATACTCACAAACCATGACCTGGCCCACAGGGCATCAGTTTATCGGCCTAAAGTTTACACTGACATTACAGAGGAAGAATGGAACGTATCTGTCCGACGCTGGGATGTGTTCCGATCTGGCTCTGGCATCAACGACATGTCAACTCCTCCTTCACGGCTATTCCAATGTGCTGCAACTGATCTTGACGACCGCCTACTAAAGGCTAACCCACGAGCAGCTACTGAACCCCTGAAATCCCTCTTGAAAACCATGAAGTCCCTAGCTGTCATCCCAGTAGCAACTTGCGTCTTACGTACGGAGCTCCTTCACTTACACCAAAGGCGCGACGAGTCAGTTCGCTCATTTACTGCCGAGGTCCGGGGTGAAGCGGAAAATTGCGCCTTCTGTGGCTCATGTACCTGCAGCCTAGCAGTCGACTATATGGACCATGTAATCCGTGACGTTATAATCAACGGCATGTACGATGCCGACATTAGAAGAGAGGTGCTCGGGGTTGACGCGATCCTGGTCATCTCATTGGTTCAACGTGAAGAGATGGAAATGAACGCCTTCCCCTCCCTTCCCTGTAGGCCATGCCGTTCTTTAAGCGACAGAGGAACTCGACATCCCTCCCGGTAGCGAAAGCTCCCCCATCTGCCGACAGAGCAAGGAAAGTGCTATGTCCAGCCTGCAATTCGGCGTTCCAGGTCTTCAGGGAAGGTGCACGAGGGTGGAACGAGAAGCCCCACCAAATGTGCCTTGACTACTACCACATCAATCGCCGCCGAAAGCGCCAGCCAGGTCAAACCACACCGAACCCACCCCAGGCCCCAGTACCGACACTTGGTTCTATGGAGACGGATTCCATCTCCCAAATTGCGTCAATCCAGGCAAATACCGCTGTTGTCTCTCGCACGCGCAACCATGCACATGCACCACCCATCCATGCTGCTATCCCCAAGATGGACCACCACATTTTCTCTATGGGAGAATGGAGACGAGCCCGACACCGTGCCACCCCATTTTGGGGTTATGAAGAGTGGCCGCTAATACAGGTTTGACTGTATAGACTTTAGCTGTTTCAAGAAATTAACATCGACGCTAGGCAAATTTTACTAAATGGAATGTTTATCAATGATGTCTAGGAAGGATTTTCTTGAAGTAATAATAAAACAAGAAAATAATCTCTTAGTTCTGTAACAGATTAATTAAACTGACGGACGTGCTCTTGGCTGCGATAATATCCCCATGTTGGCAAAGAAGATGAGCCGCCATCTTGCACGTCTTGTAAAACAATGTCAGTTTAGCCATGAAGATCATGCCAACGCTTAATATAATTTTGCTTTGTTTGTTTCAAAGCCTTTAATTAAATATCCGATGTAAAGAGGAAGACAGCTGCAGTAAAAACTAGCCACAAACGATTTCTAGCAATCGATATGATTGCCGTCAAAATTACAACCCCTGAATGCGTTGCCATTTGGTTTCGCTGCTGCTTATTGAGTTTCATGGAGAACGCTCTATCTTATAACAA
The DNA here is from genome assembly GCA_900245855.1 of Calvadosia cruxmelitensis. Lineage (NCBI taxonomy): Eukaryota > Metazoa > Cnidaria > Staurozoa > Stauromedusae > Kishinouyeidae > Calvadosia > Calvadosia cruxmelitensis. The sequence continues at coordinate 13,035 of OFHS01001261.1, forward strand.
TTTGATGGATTCTCAAAAAGATACTACCATCATTCTGAAAACGTGTGATGCTTTTATGCCTGTGATGTGATGTCGATTGTTGATGTTAAGGAAACTTGTTAGCAAAAGGTAACAATTAAGATGATCAATCCAGTGAGTCACTTAATATTCAGCAATTAGATTGATTGGGAACACGCGTCAATAACAACAAGGCATTCCCTTTGTGCAGTATGGACAATATTTCTGCAAATTCAAGATATATTTATATTTTAGGATCGTTTTCTCATAACACTGAGGAAAGGCTGCATCTCACTTGGAATCCGCCATGTGCAGTGCCACTGCATGTCGGTATACAAGGGAGTTGACCTCTGCCAGATGTGAAGACGTTTGAAAATTGCTTTGCTGGAAGCGCATTCAGCCGTACTCTTTCCAATGCTGGTCGGTTTCAAGGGATTGTTCTTGGCTGTCAAAATTGTAGAGTTCAGCTCAAAGCCACGTGCTTAAAAACAAGTGTATCCCGTCATGCGTTGGGACTGCGATTGGTCCATGGCAACATAACAGCCAAGGTTCGCCCAACTTCGTGTTTCTTGTATGCTCGGCTTGTTAACTCTCTGTGGTCTATATTCGGCAGTGCATGCGTTTCTAATTCGGATTTGTCCTAACATTGGCTTAATTTTGATCCTGTTGGCAAATTGTTTGGTTTAGTTTGGTCTAGTTAGCAAAATGTAAACGTTACTTTACGTTTAATCTGATTAGAGTTATAGCTCAAAGCTCTGAGCTTTATCAACAACTGCATTGAGGTCGGTTAAGTAAGATAAGAGTCACAGCAAATATTGCTTCAGCGGCTAAAATACAATCGATCGAACTCAGATAATAGTTGTTTTAACACGTGCGGACTTGAGCTTGAATGGACAAGAAATCAATCCCAGCAGGATGAGAGAGCGATCATTCCAAATCTTGTGCAACGTTCATTGTCGAGTTGTTATCGAGTAGGCCTGGAGTATGAGCTAAGAGTTTGAATTTCAGGCAGAAAGGGTATGGTTTGGCGAAAAGGGAAAGGTTTGGCTCTCGTGCACGCAAAGCGAATGATTATCGAAAGCACGAGTTTCCGATTGTCCATAGTAAATTTGAAATTTTCTCACGAGATGATGCCGTCAAAACATGAAACTCTATGCAAGGATCACGATGGCGATATTTGTTTAATATATATAGCGACAAGCTAGTTTCTTCGTGAGAAATATTCCTTATCGTTTTATAAAGAAAAAAGCTTCTTATGGGATAAGACATGCGCAGACATCCTTACCATTCACTATATTCGTTTGTGTATAGCCTTATGTTCAATCGTATCGAACAACTGTAATGATATATAATAATAATAATAAAATGACGTTGCTCCTAAAACAGGAGCTGCGTCAGACATCGCGGTTGAGGGCGAGCTTTCGCAGGTGCGATATGGCACCTAACTGGTCTGGGGCATTGCAATCAAGCAACAGTCGATCTAGATATGTCGAAGATCTTCCTTGGCCTCGTCTTACAGGTGCCGTTGGACGCCACGTTAAGATGTTTTGCACTGGCTGGGGACAGTACTGCTCGGCTCTGATGATGTGCCCAGCCATCTTCAAGCGATATATAAAATGATATATAGATATATAAAAGATATATAAAAGCCAACAATGCAGAAGATAAGAAACTAAAATAATGTCGATCCCTTCAAAAGTCAGCATGCACTTTGCCCTTTTAAACGGATCTTATTGGCGTGTGCAGTATTTAATTCCTCACCGGCTTGTTTAGATGTCGAATGTTTATAATCGGCCTCTTTGATTAGCGATGCTTAGTCTATCTTATCGCTCGTCTTGAGACGTAACGAATCTCAAAGAGGAGGTCTCTGCGTATGCATGTCGTATAACTGGGTTTTGTTTTTGCGATCCGATTTAAATGTTTTCTTTTTAAACTGGAAAACTGTGTGAACACATAAACATGTTCACATCGCATGCAGTTTCTGTTATCAATGAAATTGAGATCACTCATGCGATACCATGAACGATACTTGCTTTATTCATTAATGCTGTCCGTCACGCATTCATAAAATGTTTTCAAATTGTGTTTTTTTTTTCGTGAAGATTTCAGTTAGTGTTGACGCTTGAGAGGTTTATTATCAATAGGCCTGAGGTTTTGACGTAAATGATGTGTCGTTTTGAATGTCTGTGTGCTATACTGTACTATGGCACTGATTCCAAATTTCGTCCTCGCGTCAAATTCTACAGACAAAAACTTCCTTTCCCCTCTAGAGCTCAAATTCCCTCTACGGTTGGAAGTTACATTTCAATAGACGATGAACAGGGCAATTAAAATTGACAAGCAAAGGCGACTTGTTTGTCCGTAGAAATTGATACGATGACGTAGTTTGGAATCAATGCCATGAAAACCTCTGAAAGGACTATCATTACGCGAATAAGATCTAATCATTTAAACAAACACATGTGTTGTCATGCATAAAAAATTCCGACCTAAACGTTTGGAAGCACTCAAAGCAGATCACGGATGGTTAGCCAACACGCTGTAAGCTGTTCCATTGTTATGATATTCTCCGAAAGACATGCGTAGATGTTATTTTTTTAATGACCAGCCCTTGTTCACACCGAAAGTAGAGTTTGCAGCTGTGGTTCTGCCTTTTGTTAACCAAATCAACGTAAGTTAGATAGTGAACAGCGCAAGACGAGAAACGATAAAGTCGAAACGTTTCGCTTGTATTAGCACAGTGCAGCTGTCATGTCGGATGAGCGTTGAAAGTGGGGAGATGGCCAACGCATGGTTGCTCAAATGTTTACTATTTGCGTTACTGTTACAAGATTGTACTGCTCAGCCTCAACGTTGTCTTGTTCGCTATGAATTCAGAGACGCAAATTTAATCAATGGCGATCGCTGTCGGGCTGAGGCCTGTCAGAAGGATATTATGATTTCCTACGTCGATTACGCTCCATATATTTACAGAACAAGGAACGGTTCTCAACCGGAAGGCTTGTTAGTCGGTGAGTATAGCAAAAGCTTAATTACAATCAATTTTTCAATGGCAAAATCATTACACAAGTTTGCTTCTGTGTATGAACTGTACGCTTGTTTACATATGCATGGTTTCTCTTTATTCTGCGTTACACTTCGCCATAGAAACTGAAGTCTATTACATGTGATTACATGTATAGGGAAGATTGAAAGTTGACTGCTTTCTCCTTGAAATGGTTGGCTGCGTCTTTCTTGAGATAAGCGAGGATCAGTCTCATTTGTTGATCTCAACATGAAGATAGAAGTATTTTAATCTGATAAATCGAGAATGGAGAATGTTATATATCTCCCTTGAATGAAACTGTGCATTGCAAAAAGATACTCTAGATCAGAACTGTTTTCTTGTTTCAAGGATTAATTTTCTTAGAGTAAGACTTGGTCTGTGGAAGAACAATGGCAATATTCCTACTTGTCTTAGTAATTTGTGGTTTACAGCGTGGACAAGTATTTATTCGAGAATTCAAAACAATACAAGGTCAGAAAGTCTAATACAATTTAAATAAGTTCCCTAGAATTAAAAGCTACGTAAAATAAATTTATAAATATTTAAGTATTTATTTACTAGAGTTAAGAATAACATATCTTGAAATGAGAAATTTTGTCCTTAAAATGAGAACAACAATTTTGCAGTGTTTAGCTCTATGAGATGCTTTTGATTTCAGATATCATTATCAAGGGACTGCAAGCGTGCTGCCCTGACTGCTATAACATTACAAAGTGGACTCGTCTGGAGAGTTATGGACAGATATCGCAAACGTACAACCAATCAACAGTATTTTTACCCGTTGCTATGCCCGAGGACCCCTTCCCTAGACCTGATGAAATCGCCTTCCCATTTGTAAGCCTCGTAAAACGACCTAAAATTGTTTTCGCCGAGATCTATAAGAAGGAAACCACTAGCCATCAGATGAAGAGCGTCGTGGATGAGGTTCGAAAACTTTGGCCCCTGTTAGCAATTTCCGTGCTGAGTACTCTTGTTGCGGGTGCTTCCATATGGCTGATGGTGAGTCTTCTAACATTGGTTATCTGTTATTGCACAAACGAACAATTTTGTGTGCTGACTTTTACATTGCATATATGACAATTTCTAGGACACTTGGTTCAATAGAGCAGATTTCCCGCGCTCTTTTCTTCGCGGAAGTGGTGAAGGCTCCTGGTGGGCATTTGTTTCTATGACAACCGTCGGGTAAGTGGGAAATTGACAGGTGATGTTAAAAAATTTGAACAAGAAAATCCATTCTGGTCAGTGAGTGCATTGTAACTTTTAATTTCCAGCTACGGTGATCGAACACCGCGATCGCTGCACGCGCGCCTCTTTGCCGTCATCTGGATCGTGTTTGGCCTCGTTCTTAGCAGCATCTTGACAGCCTCTCTTTCAACAGCCTTGACAACTGTTGCCATGTCAGAAACGAGTACGATGCGAGGCAAGGAGGTAACTACAATATGAAGTTACAGTCTTCCTTTCAGTCAGTCATCCTTACCGGTCAGTCGAACTCGTAATTAAAGTACTCATATTTTATTGAACTCGAAGTGACCTAGTCAATTCTTCAAGTCATTTTCAAAATCATTTCAAAACAGGTGAAACACTTCAGTACACCAATTGCCATCATTATTAATTATTGAGTAACTGTTTTGAGCGCAGATTCGCTGACAATAAGATGGAGGCTGTCACAAATGTCGTCCAGAGCGAGCAAACAGTCAATCTGATCCTTGGCATAACAGTACCTTATCCATGCAGCTGGCAGACAATACAATCTCAACATCTACATTGGTTTAAATATGTACGAGATCGTATGTTTCCACGAACAATATGCACGATAACTGACGCGACACCACTGTTATGCATCACAGAAGAGACAGCAATGTCGCTCAGGTGAAGCGCTGTCAAAACATGCGTTGAGAATAAAGGAGACAGACAGCAACGCAGACGCTCTTCATGGTGAACGGACAGACGACGAAGATACATGCACAATGTAAAGTTTCTCCATGTTGTTCGAATGCATTTTGGAAACAGCAAGGCCTGCTGTCGCATTCAATCAGTTTAATCCAATTCAACTTGATTCAGACTCCTTATTATTCTAAAATCAAGCAAATATGGCGATATATAAAGTGCAAAGTTATTCCAACCAGCAAACCCTCGAAAAGAGTTCTACTCCTTGTTGTAATGTAGTGCTAAGCTGTTTAAAATACTGAACTATCATACAAGCTGCAAATATCATGCCGCATAGTGCTCGAGCTAGGCAACAATGATCCACAAGAAAGAGAAGCGCGCTGGTACAGTATCAATAATAAATAATAACAAATTGTTTTATTTCTCTCGTATTCAGCTGAGCACAGTTCATGACAACAATTGTAAACAATGATGATGATGATGATGATGATGATGATGATGATGATGATGATGATGATGATGATGATGATGATGATGATGATGATGATGATGATAAACAATTGCCTATAAAAATTAACTTTACAGAATGCCAAGAATGAATCTTCAACGAAACTATGTAGCTTACAAGTTGCAATACATATCTATAAAACTGTATAGAGTGGTATCATTCGTGCTTGTATAGATCAATTCGTGACTTCGGAACAATAAAAGCCTAATTTCTTTTAACCGTTTCAATTATTGCCTACGTACAAACCCTACAAATGTTTCTTATCAAAACGGTGGAGGAGAATCAATTGTATAGGGTTTGCACGCAGGCTAGCGTCCTCTGTAGTCCGGGATACTTTGTATTAAGAAAGGAAGGCGTGCCCGAAAAAAAAATTTTCTAGACAAGAATTGTTTTCTTGTTTCAAGTATCAATTTTCTTAAAATACGACTTGGTCGATGGAAGAACAATAATAATATTCGTATTTGGCTTAGTAACTTGTGGCTTAGAGCGTGCTAATTTATCTACTAGAAATAAGAACAATATTCCTTGAAATGACACATTTTGTTCTTGAAATGGGAACACTACTTTTTGCAGTGTGGAATGGATAATAAAGCACATGTGATTGCTCATTTACTTAGAATAGTAATTATTATATTACACCTGGGTAAACGTGAGATGACAAAGCGCCATGCAAACAGTGTCACTCAGTTTGGCTAACCCGATTGTCCAATCTTTTGACGTTCAGGCGCAGGGAGGATAAATGTTGACGTTCTGCGCCAATGGATCATATCTCGTCTCGTGTGCTTTCATCAAAGATCTTATCTTACTTTCGTTTTTCATCATTAATTCATCATCATACATTATGGAACACAAACGCAAGCAATTTCGATCCGATGGCGAAATCGTCAATTTTTAATTGTAAATTATGATATCGGTTCTGATCAATATTTTCAGGATAAGGAGATAAGAAAAATAGTAGCAGGAAAATACAACGAATACCAGAGTCGGTTTAGGAAAAGTGCTTCCAACAAAACGTTCAACTTTGAAACTCATAGCCATATATAGGTTGTTTTGGCGCTGGTGCTTGGTTTAGTGTAAGAATATATTCTGAAATCAAGTACAAAAGTACTTGTCTTAGCTGAAAGCCACAAACTAGTACTAAGTCAAATAGGAATGTGGCAGTGCTTGTTCTTTGCTAGACCAATTCTTATTTCAAAAACGATAGAGAGAAATTCTTGTTTATATCATATTTTTAAGTTTAGTGTACCTTCATGTTATGTACATACAGTATAATTGTTAATACAAACGAATGTATGGTAAGAATAGACAGGGGTTGATTTCCACTCAGAGTTCCTGCATCCCTTCTCGCATTTTGTTGTAGATTTGTATTGAATATAGTGAATCTGTGGAGCTCACTTTCGTTCTCCAGAACGGTGGAAAGCCAAAAGGTAGATCGTCCCTTTGTGTAATGTGTTATCTTCGCTCGTTCAGCTATGTTTAATTAGTCTCATTTCAATGTATAACTTCGTTTCCATGTTCGTCTGTAAATTTTCAATCTCTGCTGGTATACGTAACTTATTCCTATTGGACTTACAGTACAATGTTGTGACCCAAGGTACTGTGCGAATTTTAAGTATTGTTTATAAATAGTTTTAGAGTATATCTCATCGAGTTATTTTGTAGGCTTACTAAGCAGAAATCTAAATAAATAGTACTTATATAAAATATTAAATTTCATGTTCAAAACAGAAATAATATGTATATTCTGATTGCGATTCAACACTAGTCCTTAGTTCTATGAGGAAATATAAAAATAATTATTATTCCGTCAGTGCCACGTCTGGATTCCAGTGATTTTCAATTTATGTCAATTTTTGATCGGAATTATTATTGTGAATTTAGTTTACAACGATATTAATGACATGGATATCGCACTGCAAGAAGGAAAATGCACAGGTAATTAAACAATTCTAGCAAGTTTCAATCAATCAATCAATCAATCAATCAATCAATCAATCAATCAATCAATC
>OFHS01001262.1:0-29621 GCA_900245855.1 Calvadosia cruxmelitensis
AAGTCTTGTGAATACAGTGAAACCTGTCCATAATGGTCACATTTGGGATCCGAGGAAAATAACCTTTGTAGACAGATGGCCTTTCTGTCCAGGTTGATCTCTGATAGAAAGTGTCACTTTGGGGGTTATGAAGAATGGCCTTTTTAAAAGGTAGCTGCTCGCTGGAGGTGGCCGCCAATACAGGTTGACTGCACAACGTCGTCGATTGGACATCAAAAACACGCACTACATTTGGCGGAGCATTTTCTAGCTTCGGAAGGTTAGTAAGAAGTATATATGAATGAATAGAGCGGGATTCAAAACACAAATATGTACACCGATCGTATAAAAATACCCCTGGAAATTCTGGCGATAGCCCAGGAGATTTAATAGCTGCTTAATGATAGTTTTCTAGTTTGCCAGAACTGAAGGAATGGATGGCACATGATCATTGCGTGATTGCTTTACATTGATTTGGGACGAAACATGAAACATTTGCACTGCTCGTATCATCAAACGTTGCGTTCGCTTTTTCTTTGAAAAGGAAAGTCTGAAAGAGGCTTCTACTGCGAGGGTTGAACAAAGTGGCCAGTTCTGATCTGCTCGTTTTGTGTCGTAACATCGTTTGCTTGAATGAGCCCGCTGTTGCTGCATGAAGTTAAACAGTGACTTGTAGAGGTAAGAGTGCGCATGACTGCGTCAGGAAAGCGTTGAACGGATAGCTGCATTGCTCTGTCCAGATCCAAGTTCCTTGCATGAGCTCCATTGCTTGCATGAGCTCCCCAAGAATCACCCACCTGACACATTGAGCTGAAACTTCACTGAACCAAAATATCTATTCCAATGGGCAAAATTCGTTGAAATTTGGTTGAAATCTGGTTGAGACGCAACGAAATTGTTGAAATGTAGTTAATATCACGTCAAAATGCGACGAGTTCAAATGTGATGTCGATTTCTTGTTGATGAGATAGCCACTTTTCAACCACACCGCACTCTAAGTTGAATATTCGTTGACACCTCAACCGAATTTCAACGAGTTTTTCCCACTGGGATGAAACTATATCTGCATGACTATGATTTTCAGGAGGTGTTCCAGCATCGTTCGATTCTTTGGTCTACACGTGGCCATAGTGGTAGTGGACCGTGTGGGCGGATGTTTATTCTTCGAGCATCGCAAATAGACATGAACACGTGGAAATTTCGCATCTCTGAATGTCGATATCTGTCGCATCCATCATATAACTTAACCATGGGCTGTACCAGGAAGACCACGACTATTTTAAACGGGATTGTCACTACCGATGTGTCTATTACATATCCATTATAATTCATGTAGTAATAGATACAATAGCAAAACTGAAAAATACATTCTCCCTATAACTAACTACTAAAAAAATCCTCTAATTATAGTCTAAAATCAAACACTTATATATACAGATCAAAGATTTCACTGCAGATTGTCGAACATAGAAGTTGTTCCAGAAATGCTTGGAGCATTCCCCTCTGTACGTTGATGCTAATGCGTTAGAGGAGAAAGGAGCGGGATTACCTTTCTACCTCTCTTATACTGCAAGGAGCCCATTTCATATTTTCTCTTCAGAATATTCCTCTTATGGTAAAGAGCATTTCTGCTTCTGTTCTATCTCGCTTTACTTGACATGCGAGCTCGCACTTTTCATCAAAGAATATTTCACTCAAGTCGTCCTAGAGTTTGTTGCTTCTTCGAGTTGTACCAAATACCAGCTTGTCCCAGTAATGCAGCAGCTCTTGATGGTAGCTGGGATCCAATTCAGAACTCCACAATCGTCTCTTCTTAAAGTCTCTTAATCTCATTTTGCAATGCATTCTAATTCTCGCTTCATTGCTCCCTTATCGGCTACCACTGGATGAGGCATTCAATTTTAGAGATCCCAAGCAAGGAGTTCTCTCGACAATCCGATTTTTCTATGCCATCTAGGATCTAACACACCTTGGGCGTATTTTTGGTTCCCACAATCAAGGGAAACGTAGCTGGCCACTGTTCAATCCTATCCAAATTAAGTTCCTATGCAACTTTCCGGCATCTCATTGACAGCGTTGCACAACCCTATGACATGCGCAATAGTAATTTCGTAACATCATAATGACCAGTTTACAACGGTTGCTACATCCAAATTAGGCGTCGCTCCTGTCGCTAATCTCAGCTTATGCCTGCCATGGCTGTCAATATCCATTAGCAAGGACCTCAATATGGACCTCTCTTCCTACTAGCTACAGAACCTTCACGATAGTCAACCTTTTTCTTGCAGTCTTCTCACAAACGGCGTATGATCTCTCCTTGGTAATGCTGTGCGAAATCTCCATGCACAGCTTTCTGATTAATTTAGTAACTATGAAAGCATGAGAAGGGGTGTCCAGTATACCTAACAGTAATTAGAAAATTAATAGTTGTAAGATACGAAGTCAATAATAGTAAGCACAATCTGATGAGCATACGTTAATGATCTTACGGATGTGCCATGCGCATACTCTTACAGTAGTACGCAACAGTAGTGCAGAATAGCCATGTTTATCAGCTTCACTCTAAGATCTAGATAATTATACTGTACCAGAAAGGTACTTGCACTTCGCAACTTATGTAATTCCATTATTGTATCAATTCTGATCTCTCCCCTGCACAACAATGTCAAGGTACCGAATTGATACGAATGGGAACCAGATAAAAGAGAACAGAAAAGGTACTCGTTTAGTATTATTAGTATGTTTGACATCAGGAGCTAGCCCCAGATCCCTTCTTCGTTGGGGAAGGACGCCATTATTGAAAAACATCGTTGGTTCGACAGCATTTCTTTTTATTCGGGATTCGTGGTTTTATCCAAAGGAGGCCCCTTACGAACATTTCAGATCTAAACTGGGATGTGATAATTATGCATACCTCGGATGCGACATTTGACAAGCCTCAATTCCATGCAAGGATTAAATCATCCAAGAGGCAATCATTCATACATGAGCTAGCTTCCTAGTCACTTGCTGTCATTCTAATAACCGCAGTCTTTGCCGGTTCGCAGCATTCATGATACACAAACGAAGGAGTAGTGCAGTCAAACCTGTATTAGCAGCCATCTCTATAGAGCAGCCACCTGTGTATGAAGGCCACTCTTTACGACCCAAAAATGACACTTTCTATAGAAATCAACCTGAACAGAAAGGCCATTTTCTCTCGGGTCCCAAAGATGACCATTATAGACAGGTTTCACTGTAGCATGACTTGCCTCGCATTGAAAATAATCAAAAATGCTAATAGAGGCAAGGTTGAAGTTTGTTACTTTCCTACAATCGTGCTCATATTTTGCAAACAACGTAGGTGTTTAAACATGGAACATTACACAAGCACCGCAACATCATTATAACATTCTCGTATAACACTCTGATCCAGCAAAGTAGGTGACTGCTCAATCCTCTTTGCATATATCCGTAAGAATATTATGGAATCAACATAAGTACTAACCTTGGATAATTCATTTTCGCGAGATATAATTGAAAAGTTTTAGAAAATAGTGATGATAGGAACAACCGATTACATATTATTATCACATGCTAATATCATTCCGTCGAAATGATTTCCATTCAACCTTTAGTCGCTTACATAGCTATTACAATGCAATGGTGGCAGCTACATTATTTAATGTATACGTAAAACTGGATTAGCAAACTAATAGTCCTTTAATCAAATTGATTAAGAGGATACTTCGTGCTAACACGCTTGGAGCATAAACCCTTTACGCTATGCCATGTGAACATTTCGATTTACCAACCCGGTTAGTATAAACGGTCCTTCTTTACATAGTTGGCAATCAGCTCGTATTGCGTATGTGAACTGAATTTGGATTTGTACTTCATTTGCTGAAATTAAATGTCTTGAATGCGTTTGCGTGCAGATCTATACAATATTTGAATACATTCTTCGTCCATTGCTTCTTTGAACTGGCCGGAAATTGTTGCACATTGTACCAAATTGATTCACTTTGGTAGATTTGAGTCGTCGAAAGGCATCCATCTGAGAAATATGAATCATAAGACCACATTAATAAATGCAATCATCTATATTCCCACGTGGAAGCCTGTCTTATGCGACCACCTGTGTAAGAGGTCACTTTTATACCGTAAAGCGTTACTGAATATACCTATATTGAATACTAAGACTAGAAATCACCTGGATTAAGAGTCTACGTTTAATTGCTGCACTGCAAACAATATTGTTCCTATTTTGAAAAAAAAACTTCTCATTAGCAATATTATTCTAAAATCTAGCAAACAGTACTTGTCCAAGCTGTAAGCCACAAATTACTAAGCCAAGTATAAATATTGTCATTGTTCTTCTACGACCAAGTCTTGTTCCAGGAAATTTGATACTTGAAACAAGAAGCAGTTCTTGGCTAGAAAGTATTTACTTTAGGGCTACTTTGAGTGGTCGCTCAAGACAATTCTGACTAACTCAATGCCAAAATTTAGAATTGAATTTCAATGACAATTTAAGTTGTCAAAGGCAACTCCATTACTCATGTGATATTGCATAATAATGATGGGCAGTAATATAACAAAAATATATATAATAATTATACCCATAAATTTTTGGATCATTTAGTAAACATGATATGTTCAAGTTAAAATGATTATTCATACTGTAGATGGTAAGCCTTTATCTTGATGCTTTCGAATAACAAATGGATGAAAAAATACTATACCTAACATATAATGATAGTTATATCAAAGTACACTAAAGATCACACATTAAAAACTTTATAATGATTATCCAGAAAAGATAATCGATTGATGAATAATTGGTTGATAATTGATTGATTGATAATATTTTGGAAATAATATTTAATAAAGAAATGAAAATTGGTTACTTATAAGACTAAACTTGGCTAGAATTATCTACAAATTACTTAATAAAATTAATTGAATGTGAAACTAAAACGTCCTATAATTACTACTTTAAAAGTCCTATTTACAAATTAAAATGTCTTCCTGCTGGTCTGCGTAGGGTAATGTTCCCAGAATGATTGATAATTGGCCAATCGGTAAATTGAGTCGCTAAACAGATAGTAAAAATTGTTATATATACTACTTAATTACCTGTTCATCTGTTACGATTGGATGAGTATCGTAGACTATCCACGTGACTGATTCATAGCAACCAGGCGTCGTCAAGGAGCCCTCGTAAGTGAAAAAGCGGTCAGCTTGTTCTTGATTCATTACGTTGGGAATCAGGCGCTCCAACCTCAAGTCAAACATCTCTGGCACTTTAATCGATTCGCCTGCAAAATGGAGAAGGAATGCTTGACTAACATTTGGCAGTCACAATGAAAGACGATGTATGCACTCACAGCAAAATCTTGTTTATTGTTAAGCATATACCTTGTTCATTCAAGAGGAAGTATTCCGATATTATAATATTTATTTCTAGAAGAAATATCATTTAGCTCGTGCACAAACGGACTGATAATTGCATGTTATATCCAGGATACATTTTGATATACACATTTATAACTTTGTTTTGTACTGTTTCACAAGCTTTAAATCATGTTGTTCGTTATCCCACTTTACGTGAGAGTACAATATTTGTTGGAGAATTTAATTTCAATTTATGAGAAAGTTGTAGATATACAAAATCATGTACGCCATCTTACCTTCACGTTCAACTTTTTTGGCAATTTGTAGAAATTGCGAGAGAGGAGTATTTCTAACCTGTCCAGGAGGGACGAATGATCTCTAAACGAATCAAAAGAAAGGATCTTATTATGCACCTTCATCCTTTATTGTTATCTTGCAATAATATCCAAAAGCTTAATATAAATGCCTCTCCATGAAAGAAAGGTCTATCGAAACGTCCCCCCTAACCACTACAATGTTCTCAATCGCAGCCCAGAAAATGTCACACTGTACATTCTTCATGTTTGAAGACTTAGTTGTCTTTAAATTGTACACTTTTCTTTCAATGAAATAATTTATTAGATAGAACTTCTAGCTTGAGAATGCCGCCTCTACAATTCATTTTTATATATTAAATTCCACCCTTTATAGTTGCACAAAACAAACAGTCGAATCCATACATGCAAAATCTTTGCGTCCCCCGACAACCCTTATTGGGAATGCAATCTCTGTCAAAACAAATCAGCAACAAGTATTCTTGAGTTAACGCGCAAGACATATCAATCTACAGGATACACGTCATTAGATGAAATTTTTCTCGATATAGTAAGCCAAAAATTGCAGGAAATGTAAAGGACTTGAAATAACATTGGTGTCACACTATACCCTGGCATTTACTGTATTCCCTGTCTGTCTGTGCTGGACAAGTGGACATGCTAGATGGAGGGCGAAGTTAAAGTGGTACAGCCGGAAAATACAGAAGGAGTTCCTCTTCTTAAAACGAGGCTTTGCTATAAGGAGCTGATCTATCTGTAGACGCATAATTGCACCATTCAGCTTATACTGTAACTGTGTAACGCTAACGCTGCAAGGATACAGAGAGAACAGCAAATAGGACCACAGAGATACAGAGAGATCACGAAGAACAACAAACTGACAAACATTAGAAATGGGTCATTCCTCACCTGGAAAAGAACAGCCAATACGACAATACCCTTATCAGATTTGGCAGCTTGAGCGAAGCTTGGAAAGGTTTTGTTGTCCCAGAATACAAGATGAAGCTAGACAAAACGATTGAACAAACAGCGCTAAGAACATACCGTTATTTGTTTATGTTTATTTGATCTCCACCGGCACAGTTATGTAATTATAATTATTTCTGGCTCGTGACGGTAGGCATAGAGGGTCTTTCCTCAATGATTTAATTTCTTATTGGAAAGGTATCTCGAGATGTCAGGGAAAATAGTTCCTTTGACAGAGAATCTCTTCTCATCCATTCAAAGGGGAAATCCTACAACACAGTGTCTGGAGTACATTTTAACAGCCAATTTAACTCGTATCAGTCTCAGAAGTAGGTTTAGATAATTTACTGAGTCATTTGTAGATGAGTTGTAGACAATCTTACCATGTAAAATATTAACTTTCATTCATTTATTATAGATTATTTTCCCGTACACGAAAAAATGTTTTCTAGACAAGAATTTATTTCTTGTTGGTTCAAGTATCAATTTTCTTAAAATAAGACTTGGTCGATGGAAGAACAATAGCAATATTCATATTTGGCTTAGTAATTTGTGGCTTACAGCGTGGACAAGTAGTTACGGCAATGATCAGATGATGTACAAAATATTTTTAAACGACTCCTGTGGTATTTGAATGTAAGGATAGCACAAGCAATTTACCTCCAATGGATAAATTTCTCCGTCGATCCTGTGCTCTGATCCTTTAGCATTGTCGCATCCAAAATGAAAATGAAGCTGCTTCAAGAAATATTCATTTTCGAGCATTGCACCGAATAGTTTCACAGATATGTCAGGGCTAATGGACAGTGTCGGCGCATGACCGTTGTTACGTAACGTGCCGATGATCGGCCGGTCTGGTGGGTCCATCTTAATCATAACGTTTTTGCTCACACGATCCGTTATGATCTCATCCGTTTGAATATCGATCGGAGATTGCTTGTGGCCTTGACACGTCCAGTCGGGATGAAGAACTTTCCACATCTCGGGGCCTAGAAATGTCCGAAGCAGAGGACTTCATCCATAGCATTGGGGAAAAGATTATCGCCGCCACAGTGGAGTGGAAGCAAGGTCAAGGGCTTACCGTTTGATTCAAAGATTATATATCGCAATACAGAGGGGTAATGCTACACGCACTCTTGGCACCCTCAGTGCTTGGGAAAGCTTGCAAAAATGTTTAAATTTGTAAATATCACAGGTTAATTTATTTTAAGTATTATTGTAACTTTTAGCATTTAAATTTGTTAGGCAGAACGTGACTGCGATTTTATTGTATTGTAGATTCATAAAATTGGAAATGTCGTTATAATGCTACCTTGTTTTCGAAGTAAAAGATCAATCAATCAAAAAAGTCCGATATAGGAATGCGAAAAAGACACTCAATGCCAAGACTAACATACAGTTAAACCTGTCAGGTGACCTTTCTATCCAAGTTGATTTATATAGAAAGTATCGTTTTGCGGTTATGAATAGTGGCCTTTACACACATGCGGCTGCTCTATAGATGTGTCTGCTAATACAGGTTTGACTGTAGACAGTGCAACGGACATTTAATGTAAAGGAGGGAACTTCTCATCGAAATTTCAGGAGACAACAAATCAGTTTCTCCTTTTAAACATAGATTTAGCATCACCATCCAAAGGGGAAACGAAATCAATATATGAATGTATTTTCAGCATCTTTAACAAATAGATCAAATCAAATCAAAGATCGAAATCGAAGAATGATCGCTAGGCAGAAATGCGATGCACAGAGCATTCCACATGAGAATGACTTAAACTATAAATATTACATATCATTTGGGCTTAATCGTAGAATAATAAGCAACCACTATCCATTCCGCATGGTTTTATCAAATGGCACTCATTGTATTCGAAACTACCAAATGTATATTGCTACAATATCCTTCTATGTTCTATGCAGACAGGTGGCCTGTCTGCCTATAGGTTGATTTCTATAGAAAGTATCATTTTGGGTTATGAAGAGTGATCTTTATAAACAGGTGGCTGCTCTATAGAGGTGACCGCTACTACAGGTTTGACTATATTCATGCCTACTTATACAGAACTTACCTAGAGAGTTCTCCGGATCGTAAGAGAAAGCCAACTGAGTTATTCGCTTGTTTCCTGGCATGATGGTGACATTGGCTACCTCATTATTACCAGACTTCAAAAGACCTGAGGTAGTTTGTTTTACTTCCACTGCATGTATGGCAGACTGCCATGGTCTCAATGCCGCAGGACGCTCTATAATTGGCAATGGCTTCCCATCCGCAGGGCGTAACCCGCCTGTTGGAGGTTCAGTAATGTTTTTGAGAATAGACTGTGCAATGTCTGGGGCTTCTTTGTATTCCATTATCCCAACGCCAGGCAAGACGGACTCTCCAGGGAACTGAGACTGGCCTCCGGTCTTTTGCGGGGCTCCTTCAGTAATTTTCAATGGAGGACCTTTGACTGGCTTTCCTCCAAGGCGACTTGATGGAGCATTCGGCTTTGGGAAGTCCCCAGGAAGAATACTTTGGTCACCTCCTGATGGAGGCCTAGCACTGTTTGCAATCGTGGGGCCATTCAGCTCGAATTCGTTTGTCGTATTAGTCACAGGACTTCTAGACTGCGATGGAGCAAATAACTTGGCAAGATTTGACGAATTCGGTTGTTCAGCGCGCGCACTAGATGATGTATCTAGAGAACCAATTTCTGTGCCAGAAGGCAGAGTCGTGAAGCTATTCACATCCGCTTGAGGGCCATACGGTGCTTCACGAATCATGGCGCTATCTTGCATAACTGATAGCAAATCAGGCTGCCGCTTACTTCCCAAAACGGCCTTTTGATCCAAACCGGGCAATGGCTTGTTTGATAGATCCGCAGTCTCTGCTTTTCGGTTATTTTCTGCAGTTTGCGGTGGATCGATATTGGCTAGGATATTTGATATTTTCATCACTGAATCTGGGTCTAGCTTATTTAACATGCTCTCCTGTTCGTTAGTAAGGAAGTGAGTTTGAGATCGTTTGTTTTGTTCGTCGATGGATTTAGCTTTCGACTTGACGGGTTGATTCTTTCCTGATCCTGAAAAAATAAGTTAAAAGCTGAGTCTTTCTTAGATATGAACAAAATAGCGACAATATAATGTGTTCAAAAAGAGGGATTGATTTTCACCAAGTATTAAATTGATCCATTCAATTGATTTTGACTCGTACTCTATTGCAATGCACAGCAAAGCAGTTACTACAGTGGCATGTTCCACCATGGTTTCACCGAATGACGAACATAGGCGTACATTTACATATTTGCTAAGAAAATAGGCATTATTATGTTCAGTTTAAATATAAAATTAATAGGATGTAATAATATTCCATTGACGAGCAAAGGTTCGTTTTCAAGCAGAGAACAAAATAAGATAAGTCTTGTTCCTGATGTCGCTGAATTTAAATTAGGGACAGCTCATTATATGTGCCCAGGATTGGTACCGAAGAGAAGCAAAGTGGATAACTGAAATTTTGCCCACACTGAAGGTTGCGTAATTGTTTTGCCTGCCACGTTCAACTGATATTTTCTTTCCTTTGCTGGCTAATCGATTCTAGTGTCATATAACTAAACTTGGTATGGCGTCCTCTGACTTATTCTAATCACATTTCATCTACATGGATGAAGTAATGCATTTGATAACAGTTTTATTACCGGTAGGCTATCTGCTTTTCTGTCTACATGTGTTTAATATGATGACATTTTTAGAGGTTGGGTAATTTCTTTTCTTGGCTACCTGAAGGTTTGATAAAACAAAAATGTTGAAACTTTTTGCTTCTCTTCGGTACCAACCCGGGACACAAATAATAAAGAAGCTGTCTCTTATTTCTTTATTTTCGTATGCTGACTAGAGAGAGCACTGTCCTAACACCTATGCTGATTACCGAGAAGCGATCAAACATGCAACTCCATTGATCTGTTTCATAATTTGAAACTGTGTGTTAATATCAAGAATCCTTTAAACGCAGGCTATAGACAGCATATTATATATATTATATATAGATATAATTATAAGTCTTAATTACTTCAGATTGAATATATCCGTTTGAAGAACGCCCTTGTGTGAAATTCAGAGTAACGGAAATAATTGCCTCTTCCTTGGTAACTTATAAGTCTTAATTATAAATTTAAAATGACAATTACAAACTAAGAAGCATTCAATTTTCTCCTACAGCAGCCTTTGCTGAGAATTTTCTAACTTCAATGTCAAGATAACAAACCAATGCCTCTTTCTTTCTAATGAAAGAGAGTTTTTTGATAAGATCACTTCTAAAACAATACCATATTTACTGACATGCAAGGGGCGGCTATATTATAAGAATATTATGAGTTTAGTTCTCCATATCGTGCTACTCACCACATATCACCATGGACACAGAGAAATGCAAAAGAATAATAGACAGCTCCATCGCTTTCTTTTAAATCAAAATCCTCCAGCGTCTGCCATAGTTGGTAGTTTTTACTGATAAGAAATCCCACAAAATCGAACTACGATATATGAAGCTATCGAGAAACTAAGATACTACTGTAGACTTTTTTCTCATTATTATGAGCTCTTGTTTCTACTTTTGAAACGCGCTGCAACAATATCTTAGGATCGCTGGGGATGACCTCAAGCTAAGTAAATTAACCAGATAGTCACGGTCAAATTGTTGTGATCAAAATCAGTCCAAATCTAATTTGCGTAGTACAATTCATTGACTTTATTCACAATCAATCGCTTCTGATCAGTCTCGATCCACGGCATGATCCACATGCACATAGACGAGGCAATCTGAAAAGGCCGTCCCACACGTGGAAAACAACAGACAGCTAGAAGTCGATAACACCACAAACTAAACACGGTTGTTGGACCTCGTCAAAAATCGGAAAGAAATAATGTATTTTGTTTCTGTAAGGACAAATTAACCGACGTCAAAATGAAGACCAATTTCAAGGTAAAATATGTAGACTTTCGTCTTTGACTTTTGTTTTGTTTTGCCGTTTTGACTTTTGTTTTTTTTAAAATGCCTAGAATCGCTATTTATCAGTTGTTGAAACTTGCTACTTTCTTTTGTAGTTTTCCAACTTGTGTGGAACTTATTACGTCAAGGGAAATGTTGTATTTAGCAGAGATGGAAACAGAGTTCTCAGCCCAGTTGGAAACCGTGTTTCAGTGTTTGATCTTAGAAAGTAAGTCAAAACAAACGCAAGCTTTGAGACTTTATCTGCACCGATACTCCGATAGGCGGCTAGGCCCTAGTCAAATGCCTAGCCCTGTTAGACCTATACCAGTAATACCATCAAGTAATATTAATTCGATCTGAAGGGGAGTGATGTCATTAGTACTAAGCAATATTAACGTCCACTTATGACCAAGGATAAAAGGCGAAGTTAATGAAAGTCCTGCTTGACTTACTGCCATTCCCACTTGTTCAATTAATGATGTAAAATCATCGAAGTGTTTCGCCGTCCGGATCCGGACGTCAATCTCCAAATGATCGCCGTCCGGATCCTCATTTTCATACCGCTTTTACCAAAAATGATGTCGACGGGCCAATGTGCGACTTGTTTGAAGTTGTTTCATTTGAATGATTTGAAGTTGTTTCGGCCTGGGACTTCTCATGGTGTCTCTTGAAGCGTTTCTTCTATCGCTGTGCAGAGTTGTTATGTATTTTTTGTGAAATCTTGATGGAAGTGAATGTATTCCTTGAGCTGTTTGCTGCCACGCACTATTATTTCGCTAGAGAGTCACAAGATTGACTTGCGATTTACGCTGAGCAGCCAGCCCAGGCTGCAGAGCGTGGCAAGGGTGCACCCGAGATCTTTTGAGTTCTAGAATTTTGTGCACTTGAGATTTAGCTGTACGACAAAATCAATATGTGCTGCTCTTCATTTTTGATGTGTACACAAATTCTTAATAACAAATAGCTGCCAACATGCATTCTAACTGAAATTTTGTTCCTTGGTGCACCTAAAGTGTGCACTTCAGTATCTTTTCCAGCATTTTGTGCACTTGCACCCGAATATTTTTGCCTCTGTGCACCCGAGATCTCGGCGAGATGTGCCATGCTCTGCAGTCTGGCAGCCAGCTACGCGAGCTTCGCACGTACAGCTACACAAAGATCTCATCCTCTGCCTTCGAAATGTGCCTTTTAACATCATTGAAGCATGAGCAGTTAATAATTCCTTACTGGAAAGTTCATTTTTTGTACGCCGGAGATTACGCCAAGGAGTGTTGCTCCAAGCTTACTCCACGCCAAAACCCGGGATTTTAACAGTGTTTAGTACAAACTTTTCAGATTTCCGTGGCTTGTGCCACACCAGCCACGAAATTACAGCAGGCTCCAAGCCGAGCTTCTTCGGCATTATCTGCAAACTTTCCAGTAGGACAACAACAGAGCAGCACCGCTTCGCCATTTGCACAGTTCACAACACGAATACTGAAATGGCGCACTCTCAATGGCCTCATTTCTGGTAAAAGCGGCGTGAAAATAGGCCTAAGGATCCGGACTGCGATCATTTGGAAATTGATGTCCGGATCCGGACGGCGAAACGCTTCGTAAAATCATATAATTGGTGTCGGTTGAAACAAAATATCGAGTTTGAAATGTTCAATCCTGAGAAAAAGCAATCAATCAAAGATGATGACGCACTGTGTGCTTTTGTCAAGCAGTCGCCCCTCAGAGGATACATGCCACTGATCTGCTGGACCAGTGTGCATTCTGTAAATTTCTCCCGCTGAAGAAATCCCTCTTTTTAGTAGTAAAAATGGCTTTCAGGCAATGTGTTCTGCCAGACATCTCTGATTGAAGGACCTCGGAAAGTCAGAATGCAGTCTGGGTGCTAGGTTTATATGATTGCACAAGGAAATTCAAGATTCCCAACACAGGACCATTGTTAAGAGCTTTACTGCAACTCAACCCAACCAGACCAAGGAGTCTACAGCTTCCCATCTTTACGACTTTAAGCAGCTGTCCTATGCCCGTTGGAAGTGCAATTTAGTATAATACTACAGCCTTGAACCCAAACATAAACTTGACAACTAATTATTCATCCAGCCAACATCGGATGTGTAGTGGCTAGCCCCAGCTTGTAGTTTGAACTAGTGCCATCATTTCTTAGTCATTATTTACAATTTAATTCTTATGTAGCTGTTGAGTGGCATAAACAGCCAGCAATAATATGGAATAATCAAATTGGATAAGACGTATCTTGGTGAACATTGACTAAATCATATCACACAACTTCCTTGAACATAATGCAGGCATGCATGAAGATGAGGCAACACTGGAAACGAGGCTTACTATGAATTACGATATACTAGATCACTAGGTCACTACATGCAGCTGTGCTTTTTTGTAGTGCAGTGCCATCTCTTTGTGTCTTTACTGCATCCTGGTAATCTATATGTATATCTGCCTTGTGATAATTATATGCTTTGTCCGATGACATTGCGCTCTGTCACCAAGGACCACATTTATTCCTTGAAACTGTGGTTTCTTTCTACCATGGGAGTAGTATCAAAATATTGCCTCTCAAGAGGTTTATCTACCATTTCACTCTTGAAGACAATTTCTAGTTTTTCCTACAGACGGTGCCCTAATAGAATATTGCATTTTATATTATCAGTCAGAGGATTATAAAGGGTAGATACCATTACAAAGGTCCCCCCAAGAAAACATCTGGAGTCATAGTTACCTTAATAATGATTGAATTCTTATATACCAGTTATGTGGACGACTGTGATGCACCTCCTTTGACCAGAGACCTTTTCCAACCTTCATTCTCTTCAAAGACACGATCCTTCAACTAATAATAATTGCTGCATCAGATCCAGCCATCGTCACTCCTTTCAGGCTGCTTGGGGCCGTCTATGGAACGGTCTGCCATTGCACATGAAGTCGATTGCTAGTGTATCTGATTGGATAACTGAATAACTGATGATGATGGTGATCACCTGCTCAATCAGACTAATTAAATTTAATTACCTCTATCATTGTTTGATGGAATCCAAGATCCACTGAGCCTAACTCTATGAAGGCTAGCAGATAATCATTATGAAATGAGTGGCAAGACTGGTTTCATGAAATTTTTACTATAAAATAAGTTTCTATAATGAGATGCAGTTGTAGCTACAGAGCATAGTCTGCGTTTGGGCTTTGATATGTTCTGGTGAGTCTGCTTTTGCATCAATTAGTCCCTGAAGGAACTAATTCAATTATCAAATCCTGATCTCAATGGCTTTTGAAGTAGAATCACACGAAATTTCTCTTTGCTTTGCAAAACCTTCAGACAAATGCCTGGACCATTGAACTGATTCACTTACAAGTCTGATTACAAAGAATTTCTGACACTATGCTTTCCAATGACTAAGCAAATATGCAACAATGACGGAAAACATGAATGTCTTCAACAATATCTGATCTTAGCTAAGAAGATAACATGTTTGCTTATAGAATTGTATTGACCGATTATTATTTTATTACGTATGATTTGCAGCAACAAGTCAAACACACTGGACTTTGAAACTCGCAAAAATATAGAGGCGTTGGCCCTCTCTCCAAATGACGCCATCCTGATTGCAGTTGATGAAGGTATGATGTACCTGGGGACTGTAGCCATAGTTCAGATGGCACTCTTCTCACACTCCAAACTTAATTGCGATGTATATAAGCAACAGAAGAGCACCGTCTGATCTAGGTCTTGCTTACTGTACTACTTTGATAGAGCACAGATTTAGCTGCAAGGGTTGGATTCAAAGTAAATAGTTTTACTGCGATGCAACTACTGCTCCTGTCACCAACATGTAGCTTTTAGTGGCTCCAACTAATTGTAGGCCCATACTAAGCTTGCAGCAATTGAATTTGTTCTGTTCTGTTCACTGCAACTACATTCCAACTCTGTTCAGACAATAACGAATTATTCCTCCCTGTTAAAAGTAGAAGATAGTATTCCACAATTCATTGAATGACGTAATCGATTGATTCGTAATTGTAGTTGCCTTTCCTAGTCAATTAACACCTTAAGGCAACTATTCAACAAATGAACATTGTCATCCTTTGTTACAGATGGTGCGTGTGTTGTGTTCAATATGAATACCCAAGTGCCAATCCATTATTTCAATTTCAAGGCACCCGTTAAATCCCTGCTCTTCAGTCCGGATGGAAGGTTTGTGTGACGTGCTTTTAATATGCTTGGTTGGAATCAACAATGTTTGGTTATGTTTAACGAAATGCATTGTACTCTTACGTAGACAGGATGACAGTAGAACAGCATTCTTCTAAATCAGAAAAATGTTACAGGATGTTGGTATAAATAGAGCCATTATCTAATCACTTTGACGAAATATCCTTGTTTGATGTCTAAACTACATCCTTGACTTACTTTAAGCACATAATTATCATTGATAACTTCAGCTCTGAAATGGACATACTACTGATATGGAACATGCATGGCATGTTTCTAGACAAATGAACATATTCTTTTTACCAAGTAGTATATCATTTAATAAATATGAATTGGTTCTCCAAATAGTTCTATAAAGAATCATTTCAGTCTTCTGTAAAAGCTACAAGCTTTGCTACATCTTATAATAAGTAGATCTTTAGTTTGTAATTTAATTTGGTCTACCTAGATTCCATGCATAACTATTTATTTCAGGGCCATTTTAACCAGTAGACCCTCAAAGGACGTGCTTTACTTCCTCAGTTTGGATAGGTCCCTTTTTAGTGGCAGTCTCCAGCATTCCAATTAATAGCAATTAGATTGTGCAAAGTAAAAATACCTCCAGATTGCCGCTGATTGAAGCTGTCCCATTTTCCTGGATGTGAGCATAAGGAACTTGTTTTCTGATGTGTGGCTGCAAAATTTCTTACAGTCATAACGTTCTGGATATTTCATTGTCTAAGATAAGCCCCCTTAGGAACAGTGAGTTAGATGGTCCTGATTTCTTCCATTTTTTAACCTTTAGGTATATTGTTGCAACTCATGGTAGAAAGCTCCATGTGTGGATTGCCCCTGGAATGAGCAAAAGCTTTCAGCCATTTGTGCGTGTGAGAGAATACGCTGGCTTTTTTAGCGATGTCACATCAATTTGCTGGTCGTCTGACTCAAGGTAATTATGCTCTTTGTCTGGCATGTTTGTTCAACTCCTTGGATTGTCTGCTTTTTTGCTGTTGATCATTGATAATAAATAGTGCTAACTGTGCTATGGATGAAGATATAACTCATGGCTATTGGCCTCACTCAAGCCAAATTGCAATTTATTGGAACTATTTGTTCACCTAATACAGATTTGTCTTTCTGTACTTTTTGAAAAGAAGCTTAATAATATTTTTTTATTAAGCACTAACATTTCTTCACGCCATGTCCACCCCTTTTGGAAAGTATGGATGATAGAATAAAAGGTGTCACTTGAGAGAACGCAACGCGTCCATTTTCATGAAAAATATGCTTTAAGGAATGAAAACATTCAGCTTGGCAGCTTGCTAGTTTTAAAGTTTGGTTTAAAGTGCTCATAAACCCCAGAACTTTTATTGGTTGTATTGATAGAGCTAGTCTTCCTGGTAAAGAATCCCTTTTAATTTTTCAAATCGCGCAATCCTATCTTTTTTATTGCATTTATCGCAAAATCGCGTTTGCAGGATTTGACCGCGAATGCGATGTTTCCTCGCGTTGCCAAAAACGATCTGGATCTACCTTAATTGACGTCACTTAAGGAACAAGAGGCGTCGTGTCCAAGAGAGATGAGGTGATTGGCATGTCTAAACAACTTCTTCGCGTGGTCAGTTCTCAGAATTTTCGCGTCGAAATTTTAAGCGACTTTACCGGCCATAAGAAGACACTTATATTTGAATTCTTGGAAAATTTTGGAATTTTAGACGAGGAATTGTATTTTTCATAAATTTCCAAACTTGAAAATGCTAGAATTTCTTGCAGACGCGTTGATCCTGCGAGTGACTAGAGGTGATGAAACTCAGCAGGGACACACGACGTTGGCGTCGAGAGATTTTTTGCATCCTCTTGCGGCTGGAAAGTTTACCATTGTTTTCGCTCGCACGTATGTAGCGATCGACCGGACTGTCCGGTCCGGTCAGGATCCGGCCGGATTTTTGCTTGTCCGGTCCGGTCCGGTAACCGGACCAAGTGCTCTTGAAATGTGCCGGACCGGACCAAGCAGAATTTTTAAGAATTTCGTGGCAAAATGCAGATACCCTTTCGCAATCCACTCATGAATCTTGTCGTCGAACGCAGCCTTCACGTGACCTGGCATCGTGTATTGCGCAATGCTGTTGGTCAACAAGGCAGGTTCCGTCCCATTTTTCCAATGCCACGAAACAATCCATTTACAGCCATCAAACTAAGCATCGAAATTTTCGTCCGACAGGTGAATCCGCTTTGCCGCAGGACCGGATGTCGGCGCTACGCCAACAAGCTCTTGACTAGCAGGCAATAAGCCGACGCAAACGCGCTCAGCGCCTACAGCGGAAACGCCACCGCCGAGTCCCACGGTGACACCGCCATCAGGCTGCACGTGCAGACCCCCGAACGCGAAAATAGCATTCAAGCCAAATATCCCATCCGCGTCAGCGAGCAGAGAGTCAACAACAAGGCAACGCAAACGCCTCTCCAGTTTATTCAAAGTCACAGTAATCTCGGTGACACCATACAACTCGATAACCGAGCTGTCCATCATGGTAACGCGATGTTAACTTGGCTCTACCACACAGTTCAAATTCAAGGTGACCGTGCGATGCAAAATAGAAATAGTGCATCCAGTGTCGATAATCAGAGAAACGTCGTGATGGCCAATCTGAACATCGCAGAATAAAAGGTGGTGAGAGGTCCTGGGGCCGTAGCTCATTCCGCAGACGCTATGACCTCACCCCCTTTTCCCGAATTCTTGGGCATGGCACAACCATAAGAAAAATGTCCCGTCTGCCCACACTCCGAACACGCCACATCGGCTCCCTTCTGGCCACGGCGAGGACAACGAGCAGCAAAGTGCTTTGGGTCGCTGCAAATAAAACACTTCCGATCGGCAATGGGCGGTTTGCGATGTTGCCCGATGGCCACAATCTCGTCGCTGTTCGCCTGTAGTAAGAGCCGCGCGTGACGCACTAACTGCTCATCAGTCACATTGCGGAGGGTGCGTAGCTTCTGCCCGATTGAAGGCGGTAGGCTGTCCGGTCCGGTCAGGATCCGGCCTGATTTTTGCTGGTCCGGTCCGGTCCGGTAACCGGACCAAGTGCTCTTGAAATGTGCCGGACCGGACCAAGCAGAATTTTTAAGAATTTCGTGGCAAAACGCATCACAAAATGTTGTTTTCAGTTGCCATCGACACCATTTGCTAAGTGTGAAAGTGAGAGGGTAGTTGTCTATTCAGGCAAAGGAGTGAGCTCCTTTAAAACGTTAGGAGCCCACTGTATTCGCAACTGCTCTTGGCAAACAGGAAACAAATTAAACACTTCAGGCCCATACAAAGTAAGTGTCTATACAAATACGCATTTATAATTGATCTTGCCCATGTTACTAAAAGCTTCCTCTTTCTTGTACATGAATCACATTGCAATGTAAACAAACGATGAACTGTGACTTGTAAAGTCATTAGGCTCAAGCTACGATGCTGAAATATCATTTGCAGCACGTGTGGTTTGTTGTTGTTCTGCACGACGTTCTCTCGCTTCTCGCTTCGGTCGCAAGTGGTTGAGGTGTGATTCACAAGTGCTCAGCATGAAATGGCACTTGAAAGATAAGTACAATGCCCTGGTTTTTCATCGCACATCTTCACGCATTATTCATCACTGTCTAGACAGAAGGAATTCCATGCGTAATTTATTTAGGAAATCAAATTAAATTGCAGCATCCATACTGCAAACAGTTATAATAATAATGGAACAGTTTCAACCTTTGTAAATTTTATTTACTGTTGAAACACTTGGTCCTGTCCGGTCCGGTCCGGGTCCGGCCGGACGCATTTGTAATCCGGTCCGGTCCGGTCCGGCACCAAAATTGTGGTCCGGTCGATCCCTCCACGTATGTGAGAAGTGTTGACTTTGAATGACAACACTCGGAGAGATGAACATTTCACTTCTGATTTGGCTTTCAGGGCTTGAACAAATCAGGCTGCGACATTCGTGCTCGTGTTGCTCGAGCAGGCAACTTTGTCAACTGAGACTAAAATTTGTTCAGTGCAAGGTTGAGTCTGAGTGGTTGACTCTGACAGCGACCATATTTGCACCGTCTTCGAACAGGAAATTTCAAATGCGACAGTACTACGACTGCAAGAAACAGCTTATCGCGAAGAGGAGCGAGACAACGTCTGAATGTGAGATGCAATTTACAAGTCACTACAACTATACTTCGCCTTGGACCTGAGAGCCAAAGGAATTTACGTTCAAACGCTTTCTTGCTCGGATGTAGGGGGTCTAATATTGGGTTTCAAATACGGAGGATGCAAGATTACAAATCAAATCAATGCCAACCTTTGTTGTGTGTTCACAACTTGTTTCCGTCTTCGATAAGTTCCGTGAATGCTCCGTTGCGACTTGCGANTCGATAATCAGAGAAACGTCGTGATGGCCAATCCGAACATCGCAGAATAAAAGGTGGTGAGAGGTCCTGGGGTCGTAGCTCATTCCGCAGACGCTACGACCCCACCCCCGTTTCCCAAATTCTTGGGCATAGCACACCCATAAGAAAAATGTCCCGTCTGCCCACACTCCGAACACGCCACGTCGGCTCCCTTCTGGCCACGGCAAGGACAACGAGCAGAAAAGTGCTTTGGTTCGTTGCAAATAAAACACTTCTGATCGGCAATGGGCGGTTTGCGATGTTGCCCGATGGCCACAATCTCGTCGCTGTTCGCCTCTAGTAAGAGCCGTGCATGACGCACTAACTGCTCATCAGTCACATTGCGGAGGGTGCGTAGCTTCTGCCCGATTGAAGGCGGTAGGCCAACGACGAAAGAGACACTCGCCACATCAGCACCGACGAGGTCCGACAATCACTGAAGATCGGCATAATAAGCATCGACATTCTCCCCAACGCGTAGCTTTCGAGTCTGTAGCTGCTCTCACGCCGCAAACTTTGACAGCGAAAACGCCTCGTTTAATCGCTCCTTAATGGTGCCAACGCTGCACTTGGCGTTCTTGTCCATTTTATCGTATATGAGGAACGCGGATCCTCGAAGCAGAAGTGGGACGAGCATCGTCTTGTCCGTCTCCGACAACTCCTTGATCAGGCAAACCGCCTCAAACCGCTTCCACCACTCCAAAAGTCCCCTTCGCCATTAAATGGGGGGACAAGGTCCGTAATTTTGATTTTTTCCGACATTTCGAAAGCTTAAAAGGCCCGTTAGCTTGTAAGACCGCGATTGAAACCAAGTGACAACCGCCGCGTTGTACAAGAGATCTGACTTCTTCCTGTTATGAACACGACCATATATACTACAGAAAACGAGGCTCCATCCACAGGAGGCAGATTTACATTAAGACAATAACGCTTACATTTTCCAATCATGCCTCTTAGCAAATCAGATTGTGAGAAGCTACACTGATGTTTTATATCATGTCATTGTGTGATGTCTCTACATGACTGCACAGAGAACATTGTGACGTCAGTTCCACCGTCTCATACAGTCAAACCTGTCTGTAATGGTCACCTTTGGGACCTGAGGAGAATGACCTTTATTGACAGGTGGCCTTTCTGTCCAGATTGATTTCTTTAGAAAGTGTCATTTGTAGTTATGGAGAGTGGCCTTTATACAGTGCAACCTGTCTATAACGGTCACCTCTGGGACCTGAAAAAATGACCTTTATAGACAGGTGGCCTTTCTGTCCAGGTTGATTTCTATAGAAAGTGTCACTTTGGGGTTACGAAGAGTGGCCTTTATTCACAGGTGGCTGCTCTATAGAGGTGGCCGCTAATACATTAACTGTACACAGGTAACTGCTCTATAGAGGTGGCCGCTAATACAGGTTTGACTATATATAGAATTCACCTGACAGCATTGTCTGCAATTGTTGCAGTCTGGGAGAAAATCTTCGCAAGCTGTCAAAATAGATGGTGCCAATGGCATTGGTGCTCCCCAGTTGCGTAAGCTACTCGATCATCTTGGTGAATGCCAACCTGCTCATATATACAATGATGGAACAACAGGAGAACTCAACAAACAGGTACTAATTACTATGATATGCATAGATAAATAAATAAAACAATTTACTTGTATTTTGCTATGTCACAACATGCTTACATAAAGCAAGTCAATCTGTCACATATTGTCCCCATGGGCTAAGGGGATATGCAATGAGCACTATTTCAGAATTTGTATGTCATTTTGTAGTTCTCTTTGTGTAGGTTATCATGTCCTTTTCTGCAGTTGACGAAAAGACTGCAGCTTCA
Source organism: Calvadosia cruxmelitensis (assembly GCA_900245855.1). Lineage (NCBI taxonomy): Eukaryota > Metazoa > Cnidaria > Staurozoa > Stauromedusae > Kishinouyeidae > Calvadosia > Calvadosia cruxmelitensis. The sequence continues at coordinate 22,040 of OFHS01001262.1, forward strand.
TAACTTGCCAATGGAAGTTCTTCTTGCTTAACCCATATTTTCAAAAGAGAAAAGAGAACATTTTAGCATGAGTTTAGACCACGTTCAAACCTCAGGAGACTCTAGACTGAGTAGACTGCGTCTGCTTGTGTTCATGCACACTGTTTTAGGACACACACCCTCCCTAATCAATACTTTGTTCTCATTTCAGTGTGGCGCTGATTATGTGAAAATGCACCAGAGTGCTCCAGTTGGTAAGTAATGTATCACCGTAGGTGCTGAAGCTACTTGCAACTAACTAGCAGAACTTACAAGTTGCTTTGCAGTAAAAAGCAACACAAAGAGTTTAGTTGATATTTCCAGCAGCTTGCCTTCAGCCCAACTGCAATACATTGCCTAAAAGCATCTGCAGTGATTGTTTGTTGAACTCCAAATGTAAATATCTTGAGACATTTGTTATTGCAAACAGAAGCAGCCAATCGCCACCAGAAATCATTGCAGTACATGCCACTTAATTATAGGCAACATGTTTTTGCAAGACATGTGTTGTCGGCTTACTGGCCTTCTACAAATCTAGAATTTTGAGAATAATTGTAATAATTGTTACATTTCTATAGATTCTTGTAATTCTTGTTTGAACATCATCACTGTACAACATAAGAATTCCGAGTTATCTATTACTGAAGCTTTACACATCAATTTATCTTCATTAGACTTTGCATGGCCTTGCAATACACTCTTAAGGCTTCACTCCGTGATATGTATTTCTATGTTTCTATGTGTTTCTTTCTTAGACTTTCCATATGCCCCTGGTGATCGTTGTATTTCATTTGATGGTGATGCAGATCGTATTGTGTACTTCTTTCAAGATTCAAGTGAGGAATTGAGCTCTGGTTTTGTTGAAACTGGATGGATGATAGGGACAGGATCACCTAAGAAATCACCCAAACTGATAATAAGTTCTAAAATTTGTTCTTTATCTCCCAGCCACACTTATTAGCCTTTTAAAAGCAAGACACATTCTTCTTTTTTATTTTATAATGTTTAATTTTTAGCTTAACAAATTATTACAAAACATCATTGGCTACAATATGTAGCAATTGTAGCAATTATGATTATGAATCCAAAACGTGTGAAAACCATGTTAAACAATGAGAAATAGGAAGGAACCTCCGAAAACCATGTAAAATAACAAGCACCAATTGATAGACCATGTGAATTTGAAAAAGAGCAAACAATTTCATTCAAATTGTTCACATGATTTTCAATGAATTTCAGACTGTTCAAGTTCATAGTGTATGTATAGCCAGGATTATACTCATCACCATTAGGTGAGAGTTTTTGGCGTCGGTGCTTGGCTGATGGGAGTTGTCATATTGTAAGCAAGCAATCACAAGGTGGAAAAACTGCTACCTGTCCCATTTACAACCAAGCACCAGTCACACTGATAAGCAGTGGAAGGACTACAATTACATTTAAGAAGTGGAAGTTTTGTGTGGGAGTCGAAAGCCTCCTTGCTGTTACTCATAGGACAAGGCATCCTGCGTATAAACTACTTGCGATGTGTACGGCTTGCGATGCACAAGGATCAGTAGCATGTCGTGGAAATTGTGGCTGTATTGCTCGCTACCTCGTGCAAGAGTGACTGCCTGCTGGGTTTATCTTTACCTAATTACTGCATGGCAATGATTTTGGTCAGCGGTCACCCGAGGCACTGCCATTGGCCATGCGGACCCACAGACACAGCTGTCATTGCTTGAGTTTAACTTTGCCTAAATGTTATGTAGCCAGCATTTAAACTAATATCATTAATAAAATTTGAAAGATCTACGATTGATGAATTTTACAGCATTTTAGGTTGAGAGTGCACAGTTTCTTGTGGCAATGAGTTACATGGTTTTAATTTCCGTTTTAAAAAAGTGTGCATTATATATGTTTCATCTCTTCATTTGTTGTCAGTTGTGATCATTGCTAGCCGGTTGATGGCAGTAGAACTATATTGGAGGTAATTTTGTTCTTCTTTTTTCTTAGCAGATCATAAATTTCACTTACTCGATGGTGACAAGATTGCCACTTTAGTAAGTTGCAGCAGTGTATGTCAGTTTTTTGGAATATTAGAGAATCACGTCTAAAGTACAGTCGAACTCGCTTAATATCCCATCTCGCTTAATATCCCGCAATTCCAATTTTCACTTGCTAGTTGGCATACCTACAAACTCTCATGTTCTTACCTCGCTTTATATCCCTTCGGATAATATCCCATCTCGCTTAATATCCCACTATTTTCTTCCACATTTCAAGTGAAACTACCTTCTTGTCCCGATTTAAGGATGTCTTACAATATATGTAAACTTTTCGGAACATTTTGCATAGAAGGCCCAGACAACATGTCACTTGGTGGTTGTCCAGAGTCACTGGTTAGTTGTGTTGCTGTTAAAAGTAACACTGATCTACATCAATTGTTGTTACCGGTAACTGAGATGTTCTTCTTTGCTACTGCTGAAATATTTAAGACGCCATGTTAAAACAAAGGAAATGCTTGTTTATGCTTAGTCCGGTTAATATCCCACCTCGCTTTATATCCTACTTTTGGTCTTCACGAAGGGTGGGATATTAAGCAGGTTCGACTGTAGTAACACTTGGCAACTAACATGCACAATCGCTGTTTGTGAGCCACTTTTCAGTTGTTTGCTCAGTTATGTTTGCTTAAAGCGCTACGTTTTGTTGTCATCAGTCATTCAAACTATACTGTGGTCATGCCAGCTAGCAATGTTGGCATCACTTGTGCGATGCGGCATTTCAGCGGGCACAGATCCATGTATTTGTGCAGCTGAAGTATCCTATTTAGATTATTGTTGTGTCTTGTAGATTGCATCCTATCTGAAGGAGAAGCTGGATGTCGTTGGAATAGAGCTTGCTAGGGGTCTTGGTAAGCTGCTGCTTTTGTCGGGTTTGGTTACGAAAGGAGGTCTTGTTCAAGGAATAGTTTCACAATGTTTCAGCAATTGTGAGTTATGATATTGAGGAAGGTCAAGTAGCATAGCCAGTGAGACAAGCGTGTTTCATTTAGCCGGAGACTGACGCTGTATGATGGGATCTTGAATATAGTTGACTGTAGTACGTCTCTGTTACTCTCACTTGAAGGAGTTGTTTATTTGACCATGTTGCTTTCGTTCCCATCCCTCATTCAAGAGTAAAGGCCGATTCACATCACAACATAACGTTTGAAAATTTCCGTAGAAAATTTCTGTGATAAAAATTTCGAGAGCATTCACGTCGCCAAAGTGTGGAACGTAAATTTGGCGCCAGATCAATGAAGCTCTCGTTGTGGACAAAGTGTTAAACAGTTTTCTCAGCCCAATTTTCAAGAAGAAAATTCACTTCAGAGCATAAAATGGAGGACAAACGAAGGTAAAGTCCATCTCTTGTTTATTGAAGGCAAGTTTGAGAATTTCAGGCCTTGTGACAGCGATCAACAATAGTTACTGAATGCGGATTTTAAACATTCCTGTGTCGCCATGGTCTGCTATTTTTGATTAAGAAAGTTGACAACATGCAATGAAAGGACATAGACTGGGTTGAAACCACAGCGGAGCAATCTGATTGGTCAACACCAAAGTTTTCTTACAGCAGAACACAGAAGGGTGAACTCAACCCAAGTCAAAATTTTCTTATATTAAGTCCAAATTTCCTGTGAAATTTTCTTAAAAAAAGTTACAGAAGGGATGTGAACCACCAAATTTTGTTACTGACATTTCTATGTTACGTAGTGACGGGAATAGGCCTTAAGTGATAGAGATATACTTAACTATATTCAATCGATGTGCCAATTCATTATCAGAAGACAGCGTACATAGCAATGTAGACTGTCGTAAAACTCAAGATAAGAATCAGACTGATTAAGCAAGTGCAAGGGAACGAGACCTGAATTATGCCAGATAGGCTATCGGACTAGAGTGATTCCCGCACGGGACACCTTTAAACTGCACTGATCCACTGTTGTCCAGTATCACTGCATTCTACTTTGCGAAGTAAAATGACTCTGCTGGGAAAATGGTAGACTGACGGCTCCGCTTCGATATGATTCTCTAGCGGAGCGGAGTCAATAGATTTTATATGATCACAATAATTCAACAAAAGAACAAAGAAAGATAAAAGCTAATACAATTTTGCTATTAAAATTACAAGATCAGAAATGTATGTGATCATGGTCATCCAAAACGGAGTACATGGTTGTTCAGCCAAATACTGATGACAGCACAGTCCATTTCCGCGGTGTACCCATCAAAAGAGTAGGCTGCTTCAAGTACCTTGGTAGTTCAATAAATCACGTAATGGATGACACGACAGAAATCAGGCAGCGGATTGCAAAGGGAAAGCAGGCACTGAGGACGTCGCCATACCTTGAATCTACCAAGCTCACAATTGACACCCCAACATCACTCGTCAGAAGCCTCATCATGTCCAAAGTAATGTTCGGCTGCACAGCATGGACCATCAAGGCAACTGGTACCAGAAGATTAGACGAGTTCGGCAGACAAGTATGGAGAGAGCTACTTGGGATCAGTTGGCATGACCATGTAACAAATGAAGACCTGATGGTAAAGATTGGAGGACACTGCCTTATGAACACGGCAGTGATGTTTAGATTACTTTTATTTAATAACAAATTACAATTACAAATACTTATCTCAAAAAGTAATGGATTACAATTACAAAATTACTTTACCGAAAAAGTAATCTTTACAAATTACTTTCAAAATTACTTTTCAACCCACCAATTGTAAAAGTATGCTACACCGTAGTGATAAGAGGGTTGAACTGAAAGACATCGGTCTTGTGCGTTAAAAAGCACACCCGATAATTGGAATAAGAAAGAAAAGCAAAAAAGCCACAAAACAATGTGTTTAATATCCGAATATGAAAGACTTGAGTTTGATCCTTGTTTTGATCAAATGCTTATTCATGTTGCACTGGAAAATGTTTCCCTAGCGACCAGCAGGCGAAGATTATGTTTCAAGATCATGCGCGAGTTCCTTTGTTTACATTCGTTTGTCTGTGAAATTCCACACCACCACGCCACATGAATGGCGTCATTTGACACTGTTTCTTCTTGGAACAAAAATCAGCGCATTACCCATGGGCAAAGGCCTCGTGAATGAATAAACTGTTGACCGTGAATTTTAGTTGTTTGACTCAGCTGGACTTGCCGCAATTTCCTCGCGTTGTTTGCGGACATCACAAGAGCACAATAGTAAAATAGTAACTCCTGGTTTGGATTGTTGTTAGAAGTGACGATTACAAATTACTTGCAGAAAAAGTAACGAATTACAATTACAAGCTACTCTCTGCAAAAAGTAACGGATTACAATTACTTCAAAAAGTAGCGAATTACAGTAATTCATTACTTTTGAAAAATTACTGCACATCACTGGAACACGGACAGTGTGCGTAACATGCAATGGAGATGGCTGGGTCATTATGCTCGCCATAACGAGGCCACTAGTCTGACTGAGTCACCATCTGGTAGCCGCCACGGACCAGGCAGACTCGGCATGAGGTGGCTGGCATCGTTAGCGGGTTGGAGTGGACCACCCGACACAGTTTATGTGCAGGCAGCTATACACTGACTGCCTGCACTGTACACTCCACCACAACACCGTTCTATGGTGTTACACGCACATAGAGGTCGCCAAAGGACCCCTGGCTAATGACGTCATCATCATCATGGTCACCCCATAAGCTAAAAACTTGTTTATTTGGGAGACTATTTACAAACTATGAGGTTAAATATTGTTACAAATACAAAATACGAGCATTGATTACATATGAAGAGTTCATTTTGGCAATGTTAATATATAACTCAAATTCATGCATTAAACTGGAGTAACGGTAATGTTATCAGTTGGATCTGGAACATTCTGCTAATGGGAGAATCTCATAAACTTCTAGGCAAACCGTTGGATTCTAATTCGATGCATGTTCGATTTTAGCGGAACACCGTAGCCTATCCGTTATTATTTTAAGCCTGCTCCAAAGCCGGCTCTGTTAGTTGTGTTGTAGTTTTTACTACACTACTTTAGTCAGATTGCTTCACATTTTTCAATGGGGATTTGTTGCTGTATTTATTTTGTCAGGAGTCGTTCAGACTGCGTACGCCAATGGAAGTTCCACAAGATATTTAAAAGACTTTATGGTGAGTCAACTTTTTAACCTTATAATTATAATGACTATTGGCAGCGTTTGTTGTTTGTAAAGTGTATTCCTGTTTTAGGTACGTCTACCTGCGAGCTGTTGTTTTATGTTGCAATCATCATCATCATAATAAAAGAAAATAAACAAACAAAACAAACAAACAAACATCATCACCATTGTATGTATTTGGGGAAACTTTCTAAAAGAATACAGGTATAGAACAGCTGTTCATACTGCACGGACTGTAACAGAAACATTTAAAGCATATCAAGCATGATTCTGCGATTCAAATGCTCTTCGTCTTGAACCATATTTTCCCACCATTTTGAACCTCTATGATAAACTGGACCAAGACCGTCCTAAGAGTCAAATAAGCCTAATCACTGTTCTTGGGGGGAAGAGGGGGTTGTGGGCTTTGATGCCCCTCGCCAAGAACTTTGAGCTCACTGATTTTCATTCCATAAAGCACGGCACTATATATTTACAATGCATGACTATACAAACTACCGCTGACACGTTGACACCAGAACAATCCAACATGTAACACATATGACAAAGTGACGCCACAACACTTGACAATTTGTATGCCATCAGAGATATACAATTTTGAAACTCGCTCTATTAAACATTTTGCTACTTGGCTCGTCGGAAAGTAAAATGCTTATGTACTCTGAGTGCTCATACCCGGGAAGGTATGATTCATCAATTTAGCGTCACTCTGGAGGTGATTTCCCTTTTAACAATTTTGTAACTGTACTTTTATATGTTGGAAACTGTCTTCAAAAGGACCTATTCAAACTGAGGACCTAAAGCATGTGCTTTGATTTGAATGCCTACTGGTTAAACCATCAAAAATTTTGGAGATGATTTAACAGAGAAACTATAATGTCTTGTAAAAGTATTACGGTAGGTTCTACAGATTTCTCCAGAGTTTACATAGTTTGGTATTGAATACTTTTTTCAATTAAAAATAGTTTGAAAAGTAGCTTTTGAGTATCCAGTTACTGTTATTTCAGTCAGGTTAACTTAAAGTAACTTTTAAGAATTGACTTGTAACTATATAGTTAGTTGAAAGAAGTAACTTTCCCGGTATTGACTTTGTTTGCTGAATGACAAGAATTAAGCATTGTTGATCAGCACGTACTGTGATGTTTTTCTCTAGAAAGTCCCAGTTGCTTGTACAAAGACGGGCGTGAAACATGTTCACAAGAAGGCAGAAGAAGATTTTGACATTGGCGTCTACTTTGAAGCCAACGGGCACGGAACGGTTAGTCTTGTTTTGCTCAATGTCAACTTCTTCTATTTATATAGTTACATCCAATCGCCCACATAGTGTTAGTTAGGGCTAAGTTATGGTAACGAGGCCAGCCCATAAGGGCATTCGATAGCGAGCACGTGCCATGGCGAC
>OFHS01001263.1:1912-29609 GCA_900245855.1 Calvadosia cruxmelitensis
GCCATTCGCGGGGAAGCAACCCCACCAAACCAATTCCTGCTATTCGCTTGTACGCAGCTCCCACCAAACCAAGCACCAATGCCAAAACAACTTATCTATGGTGATGAGTTTAATCTGAAAATAAATCAAACCATTCCAAAACGGGCAGTTCAAATTAAAAATAACCGGTCTCCTTATGTAACTGGAAATACTAGTTGAAAAGCCACACAGTACTGCTCGTGCCAGTCCATAATTTACGTCATCGATGATGCCTTCCAGCATTGACATGTGCTGCCACTAAATGGTTTGTTTTGAACCTGCGGCACTCTTTTGTGTAAACAAGCAGAGCCTCATTCTCCTGTTGGAGCGAGGCAAGAGGGCAACTTCTCGTTCAAAAGGTTCATGGTGCAGATTAGTTGACCGGCTGCTAGAATCACGCCGAAGGAAAGAACAATAATTGTTTCCTGGTTGTTGTAAGGAAAAAGACCATGCAAGTTATAACAACAGAGTGGAATTGGCAACTGTGTTATCTAAAGGATCGTTTGTGAAAGTGAGCGGATGATGTGCTTGGGCTTAGCATGGCTGAAGGTAAATTCTCATGTTATTGACATTGTGTTGGGCACTGTTGGCATCCTGGTTTGTAACAGTTGCTTATCTGTTCACGGTTAACTCTGTTATAGCACAATGCGGTTTTGTGAACACTGCAGTGTTTCATTATCGGTGGTTTTTACTGATAATCGTTAATAAAATGCGTCACACGTTAGCGATGGCGCTTGTTGCTGCATGCTGTAGCTGTCCCTATATTTCGTTTGACATAGTTGAGCTTCCTTTGATGTCAACCTCATATTTGCAAGCCATACCGAACTAGCGTTTGATACTAAAACATATAAATGTGACGTTGATGAATTACTTTTTGAATTTACGTCGTGTAGATTTAGTACTTTTTACTTCCAAAGCTTGAGCCGCGACAGCAAAAGGACACTAGTCCTGCTGTCTTGGTTTGCCGGACATGTCGTCTAGGCGACGTAATTAAAGCCACTCGTATTCTACCTGTTCAACCTTCTGTAGCACACAACCGGGCAGCATTGATGTCCACCAGCTGTGCGCATTATTTTCATTATCTTTTCATCGTGGACACCATTTATCCATCTCAAATGGGATTGCGTTTTAGCTTCAGGTGGCATGAGCTAGGCCTACAGGATGAACCTCGCCCCTCTGGGGGAGGGGGCGGCGAGGGGCTAAGGGAGGAAAGATGACAACTAAATAAGGCTCAACGCCACTCTACAGTCGCATCGAATTAAATTGAATTTTCATTGACAAATTTGTTTCACTGAGATTTCAACATATTAAACATAGCTTTCAATCTGTCACTTTTGATTCAGACTATTGTCCTCCCCAGTCCACGCATCACGCAAGAAACTCCCACCCATGACCACCCAGCTCTAGTCTAGATTTAAATATTTTGAAGTGTCAAGTATGTACTTTATCAAAGTGATAGCTAGCGTTGGCAAAACATAGTGACTCCAAGGTTGATCAGATGTCTGGAAGAAATGTGTGTTTCATTCATGGCGAATCGTGCAGCTTCACTGTGAAGCAGGAACAAGGAAAATTCAAAACTTATTGCAGTTTCCAAAAAGGCTTCGTGACTTTGAGTATTTGTTCAAGCGCATGGATACGGGAAATGGTTCCACCAAGTCTTGTGACATGTTCATGTCAAGGGAAATGGTCAGAGAGCTGAATGCTGCAAGACCCCAAAATGCACGAAAAATTCTCCTGTAGGCTATATCAAATTCTACGTGTTCCAATGATGTAGACATTACTTCAATGATAGGCCTACTTGGACATCTTCGATTTCCACCTGTATAGCAAAGCTTATTTTAAATTGAATTTCTAATGCATTCTTGCGTGAACCTGAAAGTTATTTCCACGCACTCATGTGCTGCTTCCTTATCTGTATTTTAGCCCTTGAAACCCGGGATACGGATGATCCTATAGTCCATCTCACTTAATTTTAGCCCTAAATGCAGTTAAACTCATCGCCATTGGTGAGAGTATTTGGCCTAGGTGCTTGGTTGGTGGGAGTTATCCTATCGTAAACGGTTGCCAATGCTAGGACGCGATCATTAGGTAGCGAAGCTGTGGAACCTGTCCCACAACCAAGCACCAGTCACACTGATAAGCAGTGGATGGATTACACTACAATTAATAAAGGAGTGGGAGGGTGGGAAATCAATTGCATCCAGGATAGTCCATGTACACCAAGCTATCATGCAAGTCGACCACACTAAAGTAGCAACCTATCACTACCTACACTGCCCTGTGTAATTGCGAAGCGTAAGGTAATGCGAAACGTAATGCAAAACGTCAGGTCTAAAATACGAAGCAAGGTACAATGGGAAGCGTAAGGTAATGCGAAGCGTAAGGTAAAATGCGAAACGTAATGCAAAACGTCAGGTCTAAATACGAAGCAAGGTACAATGCGAAGCGTAAGGTAATGCGAAGCGTAAGGTAAAGGCAAAACGTAAGTTAATATCCAAAACACGATAAATGTGAAAACATCAAGATAAATGCGAAGCGTTAAGTCAAATGCGAAGCGCAAGGTCGATTTGCGAAGCGTAATGCGACACATGAGGTAAGGTTTGTGACTGTCTAGCGATGTAGCTCGCGCAAAACTGATTACCGCCCTCTGGACTCATCAATGCTCACCTTTGTCCTTACACATGGTATTGAGGCTGGCAAAGGCCACCTGAGGTTCACCTAACATCACGTGAACCTATTGCCACGGAAAGGGGCAAGCTATTCCAATTGGCACATGCATTATGCCTCGAGTGTAACTTTGCCTAAATAGTATATAGCCAGCATTTAAGCTCATCGCCATTGGTGAGAGTATTAGACCGGGAGCCCAGAAGATTTAATCATACGAAGAGCGTAAAAGCAATGGACGTGCTAGATTGAAAGAGCATTCAATTTGGTCCATAAAAGTGGATTGCTGGCACGTCATATCCTTGACCCAGCCCCCCAAATTCAAGGCTTTAGGGGTGCAGAAATGACATTTAATTATATGAAGACCGTAATGGCTAGAGTCAAGTCAATTTTATTGAGCAGGTGCTATCTAATAAGGAATCAGCATTGACAGCAAAATTTCCCTTGACAAACCCTCCAGACAGCAACTTAGAAGGGGGTGAAATTGACATTTAATCACACAAAGTCCGTAATGCCTTAAAACAAGCCAGACAGTCGCATCAAATAGTCTGCAATAAGGAATGACCAATGACAGCAGATTTTTCCTTGACAAAGACCTCTAACAGCAACTTTGAAAGTAGAATTTTGTCTCTTGCGGGATCAGGTTACTTAAGACGTATCAAATTACAAGAACGCTCAGTATCTCTAATGATAGTTCTTTGTATGCTACTCTCTGGAGGCAGGCTAAACAAGTGATAATAAGAATAAGGCAACACGCAAAGACAACGTTTTCAATATATTGAACAATAATTCTACAGCCAACATTAATCACACTAAATAGTGTTTTTTCTATCCTAGCATGCTTATTGCATTGGTTCAATCTATTCTTAGAGATCCTCCTCTTCTTCAGAACTACCGTCACTTTCTTCCTGGCTCCAAGAATCTTCTTCTTCTTCATCATCTTCAATTAGAATCATATCCTCGGTGGTCAGAGACTCTGGTACAGGGCATCCATCAAACCATTCTGGTTGAAACCCGCCCTCTGTAAGTTTCCAGCCATAGTCTTAAGGAGTCTGCACAGTTGGAGTCACCAGGTGTGCTCTGCGCCACATTCTGGCAACAAAATGGGCTCTTTGTACATGCTTCTGTAAGACTCTGCCACAAGGAGGCAAGGCAGCATAATTAATCTGTTGGAGTCCGCTAAGCTGCCCAGTTCCTTTTGGTTTGCTGAGCCGTAAAAATTCCTCGTACCTTGCGTCGTCAATGTTGTCAGCCTTTGTACCGTATAATGACTGACTAACAAACCTCTGAAATAGCAATGTTGTCTACTTCTTCGAAACCAATTGAACGTACAGCCATGATGTTTTGTAGGCTTCCACTTTCAACTTTATCCAGCGACCTAATCTTCCCTTTTCGAAAGAAGGAGGAAGTAGAGTTACATCCAGTCAAGGCATGTAAGCCAATGAGGGCATCTGTCAAACCATCTTGCTTTTCTTCGAGTGCTGAGCCGAGCCCAGTTACGTCGATAAATCTTCGATTATTGCCAGATTCAGAATACATTACAAGATGCCCTAGCCCATCTTTTCTTCCAACCAGGCCCAGCAAGATCACCAACACGTCTGTATCAGAAGATCTTACGATACTGTTTGCATGAAACGCTATCAGGGTGTCGGCTTCTCTGTGCTCCCCTTGGAACATCAGTGGCAACTGTGTAAATACACTTCCATCCTCTGAGGCAATGAAGGAAGACATCTTCCGCCGTGGGATGCATAGATTGTCTTCAATCCGATAACATCAGCGTACTTGTCTTTCTGCCACTCCATCAAAAGAAATCTTGAAAGTTCTTCTTTGAATCCAGCATCTTTTAGAACATCTGTCCCACTTCTCTTTTGCACTTGACCTGGCCCAGTAATTGTGAATGATTGATAGACACCTCCTCTTACTTTTCGTTCTGGATCCTTGATGAATGGTGACTTGTACCGGTCAAACACCACATGAACTTCTGTACCTTTGTAGGCACAAATCTTTCGAGGCATGTTCATTGCCATGTCACCATAAGTCGCTTTAGCGTGATGCAATATGAACTCGTGCATAAGTCTACCGCCATCGACGATGGTGACAGAAATTAACGGAACGCTCTCTTACGTCAATACTCTTGGTTGTCTTAGCTCAAGCGCTCGAGTGAAGGCTGACTTGTCTGTCTTTAGTGCTGTACCGTCTGGGTGAGCGATGGAAAGTGGAACCCTGGCAATTGGGTAACTAAGGAGATGATGTAGATCGATGCTGCTGTTATTCTCGGAAATAATGGTAAGAATTCGAGCAAATACATCTTTCACGCCTTCTGCTAGGCCTACAGTTAAACAGGTCTTCTTTGGATTCACTTTCCTGGCATTTTCTAGTGCGAAATTCGACATCTTGGATCTTGGAATTTTCTGGAGAAATCTACTCGGGTTCTTTGAGCATTCTTCAAATTTTACTCTTTGTTCCTCTCCTCTTTGGATTGTCGTTACCAAGAACTCTTCAGTGACTTTACTGGCTGTCTTTCCCGAAGACAAATTGACTAGCTCGTCTGGGGATTCTCTTGAAAACGGATTGCATGTTCTAGAAAGCGCATCCTTGATTGCGTTGCAGTCATTATTGTCTCGCCGTATGCGTGACATCTTGAGTTGATTCAGCGGACCTTTTCCATTGTGCAGCCCAGCAAGTTGTTTCAACTCTGAAAGGGACATGCCTCTCTGGGTAAGCGTAATTGACCAACGACGGAAGGCACTATGGGAGTTTCTAAAAGCAGTGATATCTCTTTGTGGGGATGCAGCATCACAATTGACCGTTTGCTTTAGAGTGAGGTCAATAGCACATCGAGAATATGCTTTTGCGGTTCTTTTGATTGAGAATGCACCATCAGCAAGAATTTTGCGTGCTTCAGCGGGCATTTCGTTAATCTTTGGCAAAAACAAGCTTCCCCACCTGGCATGGTTTGGTCGGTTGACGGCGAAGAATATCCCAATAAAATGAGGAAGAACTTCGATGTAGCCACCAGCGTCGTTTGTTCGTACTGATCGTTGCAAATCCCGATAAAGACAATTTCGTGCAGTGATCTCTGTTGCTGTTTCAAGACGTTTGATTTCATCGTAACTAATGCAATGTCCGAAACGATTCAAAATGTCCGCTACCTGTTTTGAACCAGTAAGCATCGATAGCCCAAGTCCAAGGCAAATGCTTTTACATGGCTTGACAGTTGCTTTGGTGCAAGAAAAACAGCATCTGCAGCACTTGCTTCAGATCGCCGCTCAAGAACTGCCGGTGATTCAGCAGTATCGGAATGGGAACGCAATCCACCAATTGAAGTACAAAAGAACAGAAGTAGGAATGATGGCAACGGGGCAGAGCTTTCTTTTAATAGTATTCAATTGCATGCGGAAAATATTGTTTTGTTTGTTCGCGAGGATGGTGACATTGAGGAGACGCAGGATTGCAGGTGCTCAAATGAAAATAATTGTGTTGTGCTCTCCTTTGTAGCTATCTTGTTGACAGCGTTTTGCTGTTTTGTTGTTAAGCTGCCTTTAGCAAGGTGTGTTTGCCCCCGAGTGGCTCCCTTGTGGATGGCGAGGAGTTGTGCTGATAGTGCACTCCAACGTCAGAGTTTTTTATGTGCTCCTGTTTGAAAGCACAGACTAGAGAGGTATGGATGTTATTTCTGGGCACTCGCTGCCATGTTCCTGATTACATAATCACTCTGAATCTGATCCACTGCGCCATGTCAAGTTACTCTGCAGAAGGAGACTCAGATACTAAGATATCAACAATAGCAACAAGTGTCATAACAGAAACTGATGATATTGCATCATACCGCGGGTTGTATCCATAGACATAATAGACTGTGCGCTCTGTCACGTGACGTGTGTAAGTCATGTATTTCATAATGGCGCATCAAAAGGGCAAGAAAATATTATCCTGAATGCGAGAAACATCAAGACCACATCATGCAGCTGCAACTGACTCTCCTTACTTCTTATATAGCAACAGAAATCGGGAATTTGTCTTATATAAAGGCAACTCCAATATTGGATTCGAATTATCTACAATTCAGAGGGATAGCATGGATAATTGATTGCTGAATAAGACTGTTTGGTCAGTTTCTGACGCCTAGATGGTTTTCCACCCATCAAGATCCGTTCTGTGTGGACTTTAGCCAAGCGATGGCAGTAAATCTTGATGTAGTTGCTTGCAACTAAGCGGACACGGGTGGCTATGTGGTTCTCCTGCGTTTGCTCGTCGACTGAGTGATTCTCGATGGCGTGTTGCTGGATTTCTGGCAGAGGTGTTTGCCCTGGTCTCTGCGAAGACGTCGACGATCACTTGTTTTCGTTGCGACTTGGAAAAGGTTTGCCACTCATGCATGTATGCCCTAAGGATCTTGTCATTTGCAACAACTACATGTATTACTGATCTTGATGAAGAGAACAGCTTTCCGTATCTTTTGCACTGGAGTAGACTTGTTTTCCTCATGTAGGAATGATCTGTTTTTTCCTCAAATGCCTCAAGCGCTCCAATGCATTCAGTGCAGGTTAGGTCATTGAAGAGAGACCTAGCGATGAATCCTCCGATGTAAAACAACACCTCTGGCTGCCATTCGCTTAATCCCTCCAGCATGTCAACAACTTTGTCATCGATCTTGTAGACCCTGGTGTCTTTTGAATTAATGCACTGTGCAGTTTCGTCGATGCAGTTCGCTGTTAGAGGAGGACTTACAAAGTTCTGCTGCAGTAATGCTCAAAGTGAATGCTTTAGTTGGAGTTCGTTTGGGTTATTATTCCAACCAAGACGTCCTCTTATTTTGCTAAAGAACATTTCCAGGTGATCCTGGGAAAACCTGTATGTAGCAACCAGTACCGGATTAACCTTTTCCGGGGCCCTAGGCGGAGAATATTTATGGGGTCCTAACAAAATTTTCCCGGAATTCCCATTTTTCACGGAATATGGTGCAGGGATTAAAATCAACAATTTGTTTCAACTGTCGACAGCTGCAGACAAGGACAGGAAGACAAAACAAAAGTGTGCTCGCTGTCTCTGGATCTAATCATTCGTTTTCCGCTTCAGACTCATACTATCATGGCCTGTGTTGAGCTGCAAAATGCATTAGCATGGGGCTGGTTGCATTCACTAGATGGTGTGTTGTTCCATGGACGCATGTAACACAGTTTAACCTATTTATTTTTATTGTAATTTGCTATGGAATTGCCTCCCTCATCTGTCTTGCCTGCTCATTTGATTGCACTTTGAAAAAGTTGCAAATCTTGAGAAGCCGGCAACAATTCCGTCGCGTTGCTGTTTGTTTACATTGGTTTTACAGCTTCTGAAATTTAACACCTATTGTCATTAGAACCAGCTGTTGTTCTGGCTGTAATGGTCACACCCATTATCTTTTGATGGAAAATTCATGCGAGCAGCTGTGCGTCACATGGTCAAAACACGTGCTCCTCGCGCTGCGTTGAACGAGGATGATAAGCGCTGAAACAAGTTCTGATCTTGGTTCAGATAACGCTGGTACTTTTGGGAGATCTTGAAACAAAAGTCGCAAAACTATAACCACCCTGCCAATGTACTGTTATTTCTTTGTACCTCTTGAAGTGGCTTATTTTTAGGCGGCAGAGAAGCACAAAAGACCTAATGCGACTTTGAAGAGGAACGGGACTGCAGTGAAATAGCCTGCAATTAGCTTTAATGAAAGAACTTTGCATTCAGAAACAAGCTAACCGTAGTAAAACACATTATAGGTGAACATTATTTTATTTTTTATTTATTTATTTTTTCAATTTCTCGGAGCCCTATTTTTGTTGAATTTTCATGGGGCCTTTGGCGGCCGCCTGCAGCGCCTACTGGTTAATCCGGCACTGGTAGCAACACACTTGAAAGTGTGAGCAGGGCGGGAAAGGAGATTTGACGCAATTTTCAGAATAGATTTTGAGGATACAGCAAATCCCATCAGGAATGTTTTTCTTCGACCTTTGATGATCTCAAAGCTCTTTTGTCTTTCAAGGTCAACAAGTATTGGAATTTATCCTGGACATCTTCTGATAACTGGTTAATTTTTTCCCATTCTGATGGGAGCTTTGCTTGTCTTTGCAAGTCAATTTTTCAAGTTGAAGACATCAAAGAGATAGTTGATCGTCTCGATAATTTTCTGGGTTGCCTCACTTCTTTCAAAGGCTGGATGACCAAGGCTCCGCAAGAACTGAATTGCCGATGCAACTGAACCACTTAATGTTTAGGCTGCAATGCAGACTTTCATCTTGTGGTTGTACCAATTTATGTGAACTGCCGAAAGCTTATTGCCAAGGTGAAGGACACCAGTTTTTTGGCAGTTGTAAAGCTCTTCGATGTAGGATCAATTTATTGTTGCACCAGTCCCGTCAATGAATTCTTTGTAATCTCCGAGGGCATTATGTACTAGCTTCAGCATGTGGCAAATGTCAAAGATTGCATGAAGAACTTGGCCAGGTCTGCTTGTATGTTGAAAAGAACCATTGAGATCTTTGAATTTGCATCCCAGTTTTGATGGCATGCTAATATTCTTAGAACAACCATCAAATGTTATGTCGTGTACTTCAACTCCAGCCTCTGAAAGCAAACGGATCCCCTCCTGTACCAAATTGGCCAATACATCAGCATTGATTTTATTGGTCAGAGCATACTCAATGGGTTTATGCCATGCCGTTTTTAATCCATAGGCCATTAACGAGAGAGCATTCTAAGCATTGGAATAAGGATCTTCTCCCGCCATACCACCATATGCGACATTTCCCACAAATTCCTTTGACCTATTGTCCCATACAGTTTCATTTTTTATGGACATACCATCCAGAAGAAGAATGCAGTCATGTTCTTCGTCATTGCCATGCTGTTCAGCAATTGATGCAAGAACCTGTGACAGAAATCCAGGTTCGCAATCAATGGACGTGGACCAGGAGCAACACTGAGGCATTTTGCTGAGCAACACTGAGGCATTTTGCCGCGTGATCAACAACACAACGAGAAAAGACTTTTAGAAAGCAAGGCGACGACACCATTAATGTTGAAAATGGCATTTATTGTCAGCTTCGAAACAAATTACAAGAAAAGCAACATCATCCTACTCCGCCATAGGCTTTATAATGTAATTCGCAAAAAATTACAACGTGGCACAGTTGTGAACGTCCCCATGCAATCAAAGAAAACTGGTCACAACGACAAATCAAGCTCCTGAAAAAGAAATTTTTCTCAAAAAAAATTAGTCTATTTCGTAGAAGAAACTATTACCGATTGTGCAATGAAATAGCCCGTTGATTGTCACCATATTGCAGTAGCAAAGCTTTCTACAGCCATGTAACACCGGCGTCTGTCTCCTCTTTGCCTACGTGCCTATGTTTATTGCCCTTTTGATGCGCCATTATGGACTTCCCATTAGTGACACGTTTCCGAACAAAGAGAGTGCTCGAAGCGCGCAGTCTATTATGTCTATGGTTGCATCATGCAGGATTAGCATAACAATAATAATCATGATAGAGGGGCATTGGTAAGAAGCATTCTGTTACCACTATGAACTGATACCATGTGAAATCCATGTGAAAATCATGTGAAAAACCATGTGAAAAGTGCCCTTTTCACATGGTTTTTCACACTGTTTTCGAATTCACACGTTTTTACATGGTTTTTCACATGGTTGTTCACATGGTGTTTGAAATTTCACATGGTTTTTCGCATGGTGCTTCCCATTTCACATGGTTTTCACATGGTTTTCACATGGTTTTGGATTCATAGTGTACTGCAGCACATATCTCAATTTCCTGGGTTGACAATGGCAGTTGATTGAAGCATGTCAACTAATGAATTTTTATTTGTAAGAGGACTTTTGAAACCTCTGCGGCTTTTTGCACATATGGCCTATTCCCGCTCTTGACAAATGGAGACTTGTCCAGTCGAAGTAGACTAACTGTTGTTGGTGGAGGAATGCACAGGGTGAAGGAAGCAACAATTTCGACAGAGATCAGTGCCACTGTCCAGTCTAACCTGACAGTCCAATTCACCTACAACTGTAGTCACGTGACTGGTTTTGCTGCACTGCTTTGTGCGAGCATCTTGGATACAGTTACCAATGGACATCAATG
This sequence comes from Calvadosia cruxmelitensis, assembly GCA_900245855.1. Classification (NCBI taxonomy): domain Eukaryota; kingdom Metazoa; phylum Cnidaria; class Staurozoa; order Stauromedusae; family Kishinouyeidae; genus Calvadosia; species Calvadosia cruxmelitensis. The sequence continues at coordinate 12,721 of OFHS01001263.1, forward strand.
GGAGAGAATAAAGCGTAACAATAAAATAGTATAACATTCACAGCACACACATTTGTGTCTAAATAGCCCAGCAACATCTCAGTCACAATCCCCTTGTAATGTTCTTGACCTTAATATCTTTGAATACAATTGATTTAAAATCTTTTCTTCGTGAGATGTTTTCCCCTGTCTAGCAGCAACACAACCCGTGCAAGTGTCTGTTGCCTAGCAACAAGTTGATTGACTTGGTACTTTGTCTAAGAAGCAATTGATAATTTTGATTGCGTGACTAGCAGATTACGGACAACCTCAAGGAACAAACTTTTCCTCTCCGAACAACAGCAACGGCTGCCCTGTAGCCATTCATCTGCTTGTTGCACTTTGTAGACCTTGGTGTGAAGTGTTTTTCTCTTCTCTATATTTGCCTTCTAGTTTTTGCTGTGCCTAGTAAAGCCGTCCCTCTTCTTCGGTGATTATCCAATGGTGGAATGTTATCAGTAAATGCTATGCCAGTGTCTAAATGGACTAATCCAACTCATAATATAGTAAGGCCTGCTGTAATTACTACATGCCTGCATACTTACAAATGTATGCTCAACTTACCTACCACAAAAGGTCTTCTCTCCTCTTTTTAATTTTGGATAGCTAACTGTAATTGTAATCCAGTGCGTACCGTCATCTGCCTTGTTAGTTGACCCTTTGAGGTTAGCATCGAAGTGTATAATAGCCAAAGCATCCCTAGTGTATAATAGATGTATTCGGTATGTTTATTGCAAGCAGCCATGAAGCAATAGAGAACTAGCTGCCTTTCTTCTTGCTCATTCGGCTTACTTACAATACAGACATGCATTTGAGAATGCCAGCATCTTGGGTGCAAATTGATTCAGGAGTGAATGGAAACCTTCTAAGCAGTAGGTCTGCGCGAATGGGATTGCCTGCTTGATCCCACTCAACTGGGGTTTGTCAATTAGGGCAGATGTCATATTTTCGAATGTAAGCGAATCTCAATCAACAGCAGTCAAATGTGGCAGCACAATAGGAAAGCAAACATTCATCTGTTTGAGGAATGATGTAAGTGGAAATACTGCTATCCCCCATTTTCATGGTTGTATGTCCCTGGGTGCTCAGCAAGCAATGGATTGCAGAAATCCAAGTGACAATTGCTTATGTGCTCCAAAAACGACTTAAATCTTTCCAAGATAAGAAATCCATTCCACCAGGATAGGACAGTGCACTCCAGTGTTGATGATTCTCGCAAGGCGTCGCCCACTCGGACACAATACTACACTACCACCTACCACCTATCTACTACCACCATGTACTACAGATCGAAGACAGCGAACATTTGCCTTTCAAGGACCTTTGATTCTGAACAAGCACAGTACCATCGCAAATCTACCCATCCAATCTTTCGTGAAATTTATTAAGCAATCTATTGTTGAAAGTAAAAGTATTTAACTATTGTAAAAACACACATGAAGAAGTAGTAACATGTTGTAAAGCGTTAAAATGAATAAATATCGCAGTAGAATTATTATTGTATGTATATAACTACTTATATGTGAAATATACTGAAATCAAATCAATCAAATCAAATCACAATTTAAAAATGTCGCATATGAGCTATTATCTGCACAACTTTAAGAATTTATGAAAATGTAGCATTGCAAGAGAATGCACAATGATGCTTTAACAAAACCTTTCCTTGCAATTATAGATAGTACAGTATCTCATATTATTTTAAATGCCACAGCTCTAAAAATGAGTGGTATGTGGCATACTCTCTTTGAAACACCTTGCAGTTGATAAATGCCGATCGGAAACAAATGCCTTCATGCCAATCTATTGCTGTTGCATATAGCTCATGCCGCGTTTGAAGCCTGCTACCAAACATGTTTCGCTGTAAACAATATCTCAACACAGACTTTTGTTTCAGTAAGAATGTCTTTGTAATTGCCATTGTAGCTGCTTCCAGGCTTCAGCTTTGCTGTGTTGGTGTTTCTAACATCATAATATTTCGCAGACAATTAGAATCCCAATAACATTTTTAAACATTTTTTCGAGATACAGCTGGAACTTTTTTTTTATACTCAGCTCCGGTGACAAATACTTGCAATCTGGATTGTCTTTACGACGATAATGCCTCACTTCTGAAGGGAAACTGGCAATATGTGCACCAAGGTACAGGAGTGAGTCATCGGGTGTTTTATTGGCTGGCTTGTGTTTGCCACGTTTGGCTGGTTGGGGAGATCCTTTCTCTTGAAACTTTTGCAAAGCTCGTGTAACTCTACTGCTAGAAGCAGCATGTATCGGAAGGAACACCACTTTACAGATTCGAAATAATGTTCCATCAACGGCATTTACACAATATTGCCTCGAGAAATTCCTTCGCGAGGCGGTCAAAGCAGTAGCTGCATTGTGCTCCCTGTATCTTCTGGCAACATTAGAGATCTTTACACAGTCACAGATATAAGCGTTTTGAGAATTCCAGTCACCAAGTTCCCTAAATCCTTTCAAAAGATCTGAACGATGTTGCTCGAGAATCTTTTCAAAACACTTGGCAGGACAAGAGCAATCTTTGCCAACCACTTTCTTTTCAACAATTCGGCTTTCTCCAGACACCTGCTTTGTTAAATATTCTTCCCGATGATTTCTTTTCGTTTTGTTATCGTTCTTAGCCCACTTCTCTGGATTACAAGTCCTTTTGCGGGATTTCTTTGATGAAATCGGGCTAGCGGGCTCTTTGATGTCAGACATGTTCAAAAGCAAAAATTGACGGCGCCTGCAGGATTTGGTCAGCGGTTTTGGGAGGTTGGTCCATTCAGCCCCTAAATCAAAGCGTCAAAGCAAAGATGGACCAATATTCAACACAAAGCTACGTCAGAACCAAAGATAATGTGGGTTGGTCCACTTTGCCACTGAAAAGTTTGGCGTTTTTACTATAGGATCATGGTAAAAAGTCAAAATGCCATTATTGTGGGTTAGTCCACTTTGGTTCTGACCCCGTCAGTTGATCTCGTAGTTTTGAAGTGTGTGAAATGTCTTGAAGCAAGGAAGAGCACACATCGGCAACTTACATACATCGCACTGCCACAATGTACTGCCGCATTTCTTTGTTTGTGAGGAGTAAACAATGCAATCTAAATTTGGTCTTTTGTTGCTTGCTCCTCCTCTGGACATCATTTCCACAAATTGTCCCAGTGTCAAACGTAATTGCCGATCGACAAGTAGGTGGGTTTGCCTTGCTCAACGGCCAGCAAAAATCAGACCTCAAACAACAGCAGAATTTGTTTATGTCGTATCGCTCATTCCTGTTGATTTCCTCCCAGACAATGGTGGAATTGATGAAGGTGACCTCCAGTGGAGACATGAATACCTTCTTGCACCGCTTTAGAGCGGTGAATGTTTATTGCTCTCCACATGAGCTGGTCAGCAAGATCAACACCATCCATGAACTTTGAATAAAGTTCAATGGGTTTTGGTTTGACTACTTCACGGTAGTGGCCAGCACTTGCACTCTTTGGATGAACGTATCACAAATGTCACAGGATTGTTTACAGTAGTAATAATTTTTGCTAGGCGCTTATCAAACCTAGAGTGTAAATAACAAATTTGTTGTTGCTCACAGTATAACTTGCCACTCTTTTTCAATAGTTTGCTTTAGTTTTCACCGTGTCAGGTACACCAATCCGGGTAACCTTCATTGTGCCACACACCAATGCCATTGTCAGTAAGTTCTATAAATAAGTTAGGCGAGCAGATAAAATCACCAAGTACAAATGATGATTTTTATGCACAATTGGAGAAACCAATGTGGTATTCTTGTGAGAATACCACCTTCCCTCTCTCTTTCTTTCCAGCATACAAATCCCAATTATATGCATAACCAGACTGAGAATCAGCAAGAGTCCAAACATGCAAACCCCACTTGTGAGGTTTGTTTGGTTTGTATTGCTTATTTTCAGTCCGATATTTAAAGGATGTGAATGTTTCGTCCCAGGATATCGTGCAGATGTGCACGTTGCCATGCAGAAAACGGCAGGTAGGAAAAGGTACAACTTTTGAAGTTCCTGTCTTGCTTCGGGTTGTCGCATTGCAAGACCTTGGGATTGTCAGCTAAATGCAAGAAATGCAAAATGATCGGAAATCTATCCCTCGGTATTATCTTTCGAATACCATGCAATTCAATAAATTGATGGAGTGACCATGATACGTCAGTAGTCTTACTAAACGAAACAACAACAGCAAACCAAAAAAGACTCATCTCGAAAAATATCGACGCCAACCCAAGCCTCAGCAAGGCGCTTAGATTGAATAGGTTTACTATAAAATCTAGCAAAATGCCGTTGCATTAGACCATCCTGCACACTGTATAGCATCCACAATAGAATTGCTGACGGTCACATGATGTAGATACAGCTCGAGTGCTATGTACACTGAATACGGAAGTGTGGATACCGGACAGACCAAGAAGATCCTTCAACCAACGGCCAATAGTATCGGCTGAGATTGGCTTGAATGGCTTTTGATAACTGATCAATAACTGCCAATGATTATGCTGTATGTCATAGTCTGACATGCATAACGTTGTAAGCATTCGATGATGTCTAAGGATGGATCTGCTGTGTACTTGTCAAATTGAACTTGGCCAAGATGATGTGAAAGTCGAGAAGTCTTCAACAGATTCCCCACCATAAAGGTGCATTGAGTATCAGATAAAGTCATAGAATCAATTTTCAGTGCATGCAATGTCTGGCAGCGTTTGCCTGATTGCAAAGCAATCAACATGCTTAGTTTATAGAATAACAACTTCAAAGGAAGACCCGCAAACGGATCCAAAGTCGATAAATATCTAAGAACTGCAGCCTCATCCCATGTGTGGTGGTGAAACGAGGCAACGAAAGCCAGAAATTAATACACCCGGCATAAAGCGCGAAACCAAAGGATGACTGCCAAACGTGGCTCCTTCTTGTGCACAAACAAGAGTGGAGTCCACTGCGAGCAGTATGTCTGGTTGGTCCATTTGTGCTGTCGAAATTTGCCATGTGTTCACCAGAGGCTTCATGGGTCCTGGCTACGTCGATTGCTTCCGTAAATGAGTAATGCAGAAAAGACAAAGCAGCTCAAACAAAGAGAAATATCATCAGCCATGAAGCAGATGCAATCAGATGAGGTACTTCACAAATCTAATTTTAGGCCGTGGGCCATTTAGATATTACCACTCTCAACGTGAAACAAACTTATTAAGGGCATTAAAACCATGCAGCCTACTAGAATTTTGTACTAGCCCTCACCGAAAAATGTTTCCATACACAATTCCTTCCAGTTTTCTGGAACTGCGGCTTTAAATTCCCGCCTATTTTGGCTTTCTGCTTGGCTCCGCCACATTGCAAATTTTGCAAACAGAAAGATGTTTAAGCGAGGCTGAAAAGTGTCCTCGTATTGAAATGTTGGCTGATTGGTCAACGCATGGCAATTGCCTAACAACGGAGAACGCCAAAGGGCTTGTTTACATCGTAATTGATCGATGTCGATCTTGTTGTGATTAAACTAATGAAATAGCCCACTTGTTTTAGATTGTACCATAGAATAATTTGTGCAAAATTACTCTGGACAATATTTGACTCATTACTGCAAGCCTATGCTGAAAAGCTGGTGGAAAAAACACATGTAAAGTCGAATAGCTGAATTGCCGAGAGCAGCAATGGAATAGCGAATTGGAAATTGTTCATGACCCTTTAACATTTATACTATTCTATTTACAACAGTTGACACTGATAGCCTATTATCATTCGGCAACATTTTTATCCTCTTCATCTTCGGAGAGATCGTCCATCAGTACTTCCTCGGCATCAGACATATTCTCTGCAATAGTGTTACTGCAGCTGCTGCTTTACCTGCAAATTGAAAAGATGTAACAAAGCAGTTAGGCAGTCCAGGATTAACTTGTCTTTCGGCAAACAGCTGTAGCTACAGCGACTGATTAAGCTTTGATCGTTTTACTTAGAAACTTTACACACCTGCAGAACGAATTCTGAGCATTTTACACTTGCCTTGGCTCATGAGCAGCTGTTTGAGGTACAACAAGTCTTGTAGCTGCAGTTAACAATCTCGAACAAGTCGTCAGGAACAGGGTTTTGGGACATCCAGTCTACCGCAATACCGTCATCTTGGACGATCCAGCCTATAGAATGTGGACCACCAGGACTGACGACGGCTTGCAGGCACCTTCTCCAGATGTACGCCTGATAAGAGGCCCTTTGCATGTGCTTCTTGAGGCAATCCTGTTTTGGAGGAAGGTAATTGCTTGAGTATTGCCCACAGTGGAACATCCTGTAGCGCGCATGGTTGACACCAATGTCTCTTTGCTGCCCATAGAGACTGAAAACGTACTCCTGGAGGGAGACAATCAGCTATGTGCAGGAGATTGTGCTCCTACCTAGCTTTTTGAATGCATCCTCGTGTCTAGCAATGGCTTTTCACGCCTTCACCTTGCCTTTGCTGTAAAACCCGCTTGCGGAATCACATTCTTAAATCAAAGTATAATTCTTCAAATAAAACCCAACTACCTCACATCAATCTCTCTGTTGCCTAGCTGTGAATGCGTGGCAACCAATCAGTGCATCTCGACGTCAGGGGGCAGGGCGGTAGACACTGCTCGAGCGTCTATAATTTCCGTGCCATGTTGGTTTCCTGTGTTAAAGATTAGCTTTGCACCGATTCTGGGTTGTATAGCCAACATCAGCACAAAGACGTCTGTATCGGGGCTGTTGATAAATACTGTTTCATAGCCGTTGTCGGACCATGCTTTGCGTGGAGAAGAATCTGGTGTCGGCCTCCTCATGGTCACTCGTCAAGCTTTCCTTTTTGCAAACGAAAAGAGCTGTTTCATGGCCAGGCGAGGGACATATTTTCATGCACTTGTGGTTCGCCTTACAGTACAACTCCAGCTCAAATAACTTTTCAGAGCCCAACTTTTTCCACGTTTCAGTGAAGAACAGAATTGGAGCTTCTTTGTTCTTCCCAATGCAATGACATTCTCACCATTGGTTGAGAGTTGCTGACTACCGTCAAAGATATTTACTGTCATACTACCTTTCTCAGCTTGTTTGCTGCGCTCCCCGCATTTAATGCTTACTGCCGGATAAGTATTGGCTATCCGGTAGGACGAGGTTTGTTGTGCAAGATTCCTCAGCCTGAAAAATAGACACATAGCCTGTTCTCTGAAAGTGGATGGAATCCTTGACATCTTCTATAGAAGACCCATTGCATATACAATGATGGCACTGCGGCCTTGTGGATAATGATCAATAGCACACTCCTGGGCGCCAGTTTGAAGGTTGTGCATTAATTTTCTATTTTGAGTTCTTTGTCAACGTGCCATTGACTGTTGCAAGACTCAAAAGATAGGGCTCTAGGCAGTACTTTAACACTTGACGCATGTCAATCTCTTGACTTCAAGCAAGAAGGAGAAGATTCGCGAATAATTTCTGTGAACGTTTCAAAACATGCTCCTTACCCTTTATCGTTTTAATTTTACTAGGATTCTGGCAAGCTGCAAATGACGGAAGCTTCGCTTGCTTAATGATGGCAAATAGGTTGGGCGATTTTGACATCAGGTTTTCGGCCATGAAGGTCTGCAGCATTCTGTAGCCCATCACCTTTGAACCAATAAGGGCTTCTTTCAGATTGTTGTCAGCAAAAACGCCAACAATCTGGTTGGTCCTGCTCAAAGGGGTTTACCGTGCTCTTAATGGTTAACTGTACACTGTGACCTTTATCTTCGTGCTTCTTGTGCTGACTTTCATCAACATTTTTGGCTTCCTAACAGATAAATGTTAGCAGCAGTGACTAAAAGATTACACATTGCTCATATCAGATTGCAATGAAATCATCATAGCGGCAAAAAGTAAGGATATGTCAGGCCACAGGCATCTTTTATTTTTGTCGCAGCCTGCCATTGGCTGACCTTGGCGTGTTATTGCAGAGCTCTTAAACTGAGCAGCAATCAGGCGATATACTGCATCCTTGTTTAACGTAAATCCAATTAACCCGCCCTTGGTCTTAGAATCTCTATTTGCCGTCTGCTCGATTGCTTGGTCGCATGCGATCGAAGAGAAGCCATGCCGATCCTGTCGCTGGACGGTCCATTGCTGTTTCAAATTGGACATTTCATCTGAAAATATTGTACACATACCAGTATAAGGTTAATGCCAGGAGAGTTTGACGTAGCAATGACAGTAATAGTGCATTTTATGGTGTAACTTGATAAGCCTCTTAAAAGGTGCTGTCAAGGATGAAAAAGGTACTGACGAGCACAAAGCAAATATAAGTGGACTTTAAAGCTGCCGTTCCAGAAAACTGGCAGGAATTGTGCTTGGGAACTTTTTTCGGTAAGTATTAGTACAACATTCTAGTAGGCTGAGTGGTTTTTATGCCCTTATTAATTTTGCTTCACGTTGAGTGACTTCTGATCATGTTACGGTCTCAGGCCCCACGGCCTATTTCAACAAGTAGCAAATTATAATCAACTAGCGTGGGTTACCCACCTTGCTGGGTAAAGCCCCCATGTGCTACACACTATCATTTGAACATTTCAAGCACGAGAGAAGAGACAGCAGATTATATTGAGTCAAATAAAACATGCCTTTATAAATCATTATTAGATAAATGTATTCTAGTAGTCTTCAATTTGCATTTACATTTTCAGTCTATGATAATACTTTCTGTGTAAACAACATTTTTTGCCATTAAATTTGGAGCTAATATGTAAAATTTTTGCGCAAGCATCAGCGTGTGGGCATCCAACATAAATCTGGCCATGGAAAAAGCATGGCAACTTTAAGTTTAAACCAACTACTTTTAGGGTTTTGCCTTGGCTTTGTTCACAGTCATAGCAAAGCTGACACAAATAAGGAACTGCATTCTTTCGGAGTCAATTGGTGCGTTAGAAGGAATGAGGGGAATGCATGTCAGAATAACATCTTCACCAGAGTCTGTCCCCCTCATGACTGTGGCCTCGATAAAATTTGCCATCAGTTGTTTGACCGTGAGTCTTGTACCATTGCAAATTCTGGGGGATTCAAATTTTGCCATAGCATGATCAGGGCACAAATTTTTAACAACAAACTGTGCGAAAACTTTCCAGCTGGCTGCAAATAATTTAAATATTCTGCGGGAATATGAACTAACTGACGATTGTCTGGCTTGGTATCAACTGATTTGTACGACTTTACATCACCCTGAATATGCCTCAGCAGCACCTCATTGATGTCAACTTAAAAATGTGTGGGTGCAAGAAGTGCCTTTCTGCTAGCCAGTTTATTGAGTTGACATTGTCTGCCAAGCAAGGGAAAACACTGCTTTCAAGTTCGTTGTCGTCATGTCCCACAATGCCACAGAGCACTTGTAATTAGCCCATCGCTGTTGACCGGTATTTTGCCGTCGCCAATATCTAGTAGGGTTGATGAGAATAAAGCAGCTTCTGCATCATTGAAGAGATGAACCCTCATGTCGGTGTTCATTTTGAGCTTGACCACTTTTTCCATAGCGTAGAAGATTTGATGGAAGCATGAAGTTCACCAGTTCTTGTCCCTCTTGCCACAACTGGTAAAATTTGGCGAAAATCCTGTGCCTACAGAAGTGGAACTGCACAAATCAGGTCATCATTATTATGCAAGTCCTTCATGAATCTATCCATTGCTTCAAACGCAGTCTTGTGAGACATTGTGCATTCGTCCCAATTCGTACTCTAGCGTTTGATAATGACTTGGATATTGCACATTTGGCATTATCCGGTTTAAACTCAGGAGGAATCTGAGTAGTAGATATTGAGCAAGGTGGTGACATGAACGTAAGCGGCTCAACGTTATTTCTGCAGCTTCCCTTACGCATTTCGTTGTTTCTCTGTTTTGCCTGCAAGATGCTTCATAATGTCTGTGTCATCCACGTATTTGTTCTTGTGAACGTGGCAGACCATTGCAGAATTTAAGCGTTGCTCACATGTGCCTTGCCCTCAAATGCGATTTCAACCTTTGCAAAGCACTGAAATAGGTCTTAACACTGCAAAATGTCACCGGGGATTCCAAAAGAATCCTGATTAGTCTAGACACCTCGCTAAATAGCTGGCTCGCTTATTTTCCCATCGCACAAAGCATAGCAATTTAGTTGTGCAAGGTGGAAGAAACCTGCTGGCCTGTGTCGTCTCTGTAACTGAAGTAGTGTCTGAACATAGCAGCCTGTGTTGTGTCATAAATTCTAGGTAAGCAAGAGTTAGTAACTCAGAACAAACTCAACTCTAATCCCAACCGCGATCTCAACTTGACAAACACCCACCATTGAACGCTGACTCTGGTTGACCTGACCACGAGACCTGAAGTAGGCCTGGGTGCTAGCATTTTGTTTAGAAGGGGCTTGGTCCTGAACTTACAAAATCATTACAGGTTGTCAGGTTGAGAGTATGAAAACTCTGGCTAGCTTATAATTGCTTCTACAACTACTGGAGAGGCATTTCCAGTCGGCAGGAATGACTCCAGCAAGACACACTGAGCTAGACCAGCTGTAGCGCTAGAAGCAAGCCGTTTCCCGACCTGTGAAGTCTCTTTGAAGGTGCTGTGCAGGATGGGCTTGTAGAAATAATCATTGCCATTTTTCCAATCATCTTCTTGACTTGCATAAAGCGAAGGAGTCTTACGATGACGTAAAACAGTAATCGATTCAATATCAAACTGAGCAATCAGTCTGTTGATCTTTTTAAGAATGAAGTCAAACGTTTTACGAAGTGTTTCCCCGTCCGGCTGTCGGTTTGCGCACACGCAGCTTTTCGGGTAAGCTAAGATGGTAGCCAGCTGCGTTCTAATGTTGTTCTCTCGACTCTCGCTTGTTTTGAAAAGCTGACTTTCGCTCCTGTTCAGTGAGCGATTTTAAATTGTCTGAAATTACTGTTGCAAACTTATTTGTTCTGGTAAGCAATGTGAAGTATGCTCGTTTTGATTTCGTGGTGAACTTTCAACCTCAGCATGTGTGCGGAGAAGCGGATTAGGAATTTTATGTTTTGGGTTACGGAGTGCAGTCTGCCGTGTTACGACGTGAGGAATTTCAAGAGCCTCGAAATCTCAAAGCTTTAAATTCTTAGGAGGATAGTAAGTCTACATGAACATATCCAGGTCATTCGAAGTCTGGCTGTGTGCTCCCTTAGAAATGTTTACAGTACTTGGTTGCAACCAACAGCCTTTAGCACCGTTTTCACCTTAAAGTGCTACTGCCACCAAAATCGACATTTCACATGTGGATAGAGCTCGATGAGAATATACGATTGGCAAAAAGAATTTTTCAACTGAGACGTGGAGAACCAGAGATATTCAAGCTCTGAACATCGACTTTTGACGACTTTTGAAATTATTTACTACCAGTGAAAAAGGGGGCGGAGGTCGGAACCCAGGTCGGAATCGCTAACAAGGTTAGTACGGGAAATTTCCCTTCTTTCAACTTCAAAAATTCGCCCTGCCGTTCTCGCGCATTAGACAGAACCCATTTTGACACACGGTAATCTCACATCTATAGACTTGCTGCTTGCCAAAAATTATTCGTTTTGAAGCAGGTTTAGCGTGGTAAACTTTGTATTTTCTCCATCTCGATCGCCTTTTCCCACGACTTCGTGCTGCTTTGACGGATCTAGCTTCTTAAAATCTCAAGTGGCTGTGGTCAACTTTCCTAATCACGCATCCTGTGATCTTTACAGCAAGTGCGGCCTTGTCGAAAATAACCCTGCAACACCATTGGTAACACATTTTCGCAATTACCCGAGAACATGCGATGGTATACCGAACAGAATGATAAACAAGCTCGCGTCTTGCCTTCTGTACGAGTTTCGGGGCCCACGTTTTCCTACCGGCTAGGGTACGACAGTCTCTCAGATATAACTGAACGAAACTTTAATCTTCCACTTTCGAAATGCATCTCTTTAGATCTTAGGATGTGGAAAACGTGTCGCCAACGATCACACCACGGAAAGGATGATTAGCCATGTTGATCCTTGCAGGCTTTGACGTGAAGTTGATGGATCGGAAAGTTTGGCGGCAAAAAGCTGCGCGTGCGTAAACCGACATCCGGACGGCGATCATGATGAGTTTGGCGTCCGGCAGTTGGACGGGGCAACACTTCGAAAGTTTTATCTTTCAACAGAGTGGTGAGCTCCCATCTACTAGTTGCACACATTCTAGCATCCCTGACACATTAAACTCTGGAGCCTGCAGCATGTGATTTACTCATGTATTACTTTCGCAATGGAATCGGCAAAGGAGATTGCGACTAAGTTTTTACCTTTGCAAACTGCATCAAGCAAAGACTCAGCATTTGCTGCTGATTTCAGAGAGCCAATTGACATCCCTTGCAGACTTTGAAGAACTGCCTTGTTGCTCTCCAGCAGAGACGCAATGGTAGCATTCCTTGTCAGACATTTTGTAGGGCAGAATGGCTTGATGGTTGATGTATGTTTGCCATTTTCCAGCGTTGTGGCCTTGTAAATGTTGTTGTGCTTTGTACTATATCCATATACGTTCCTGAGCTTCTGTAGGAGGGATAATGCATTCCAAATCAAAGGTTCATGCTCACAACCATATTTTGCCACAAGGCTTGCACGATAGGCCCTGCATCTGAAAATGTAAAGCAAGTGGCTCCTTTTCTGTTACAATGGCTTGGCATCCAGCATAAGTGCCATCCATAATTGGCTGCTCTGTCATAAGTTTGACCTCACAAATTTGCGATTGGCATTCCAAAACGTTGAAACACATCGAATATAGTTGACGCAACTTTCTCTCCAGTTGCCTCTGCCTGTTCTTTTTGCCTCATGAACTCCTCAAATACATTGCAGTTTTCATCGACATGTCTCAAACAAATGGATTTCTGCTCAGAGCTAGAAACAGCTTGTGTTCCATCTACGATGACTGCAAACCCACTGTTCGACTGAATGCTAGCAATAATTGTGCGCAGTATAGAATGGCAATACATGCTTTAGATTTCATTCAGGAGACAGAAATGCGGTCTTTTTATCTACCGGTAACCAGAATGCAAGCTGTAATTTGCAGAACTGGCAAAACTAAGACATTAAAGAACTGACTACTGACCTTCTCAAGGGAGATTTGATATTTTCTCTGTGCGAGATGCCTCAATTCCTCAGTCAGTCTGTTTTAGGACCAGTGAAAAAGGAACAGATTGAATTACTTCCTAAGATATGAATCATGTGACTCTGTGATTATAAGCAGAGGTGGCAAGCTATTAATCAATTACCCGATGTCTACCCTTTCCCTCTGTCAAAAAGACATATGCATCATCGCATTTGCTCTGTGAGATTGTTGTGTAGCTGCCTTGCCAGTGTCAACTTCTCACTTGACGTTGTAATGTACTGCTAACGTAGTGGCCTGGGTTTGCTTGGACAATCAGAATGTGTCACCCTATCACTCATTGAAACAAAACTAGGGCAACAAAGTTTTTGGTTCTGGGGTTTGCAGTAATAATGACCCCCAATCAGTTGGGAGAGGCTTGTAACCCGCTGCTCCCCGGATCCGCGGCACCTGAAGTTTAGTTCACAGGTGGAGTTCACAGAACATGTGCTTCCCTTCTAACTGACTTGCATTCCTATTCATGAACAGGTTATAGAAAGTTACAGCAAACCGAGGATGCCTCGGCAAGAGGCTCAGTAACCGATAGCCACTTTAGGCTTGTAGAGTGTGTTTCGATAAAGATAGTCTGTCACGTTTATGTTTGCTGTATTGAGGTATCTTAGAATTCAAGTTGCATCTCTGAATTTTTGTTGTTGCTCTGTCTAGCCTCGTATGGTGTGCTGGTCGAAATTGACGAAGAAACAGTTGTGATCTCTGATGGAGAAGTGGAAGATGCAACAAGCAATGAAGATGTTTTAGTAGCTTCTGAGACCACTGTGGTCAATGATGCAGATTCAAGATGCAATCACAATGGTGCTGATGAATTGACAAATGAAGAAAATACGACCGTAACTGGTAGGTGTACACGTTTGTATTGCAGTGTCAGTGACGTGCTGGGTTAAAACTGATGTAAAATTAAAACTGTAAACTCCACAGGGTGCAGGGTTCCAAAGTAGGCAAGCACGCCTTTGATTTCCCATGAGGCTTTCTAGGGCTGAGGAAATTGTGTAGGGATCTGAAAACTCTTGCTCAACGTGCAAAGCCCTAACGATGAGAAGACAGACCTTGATCGATTGGTGTTCGATGGATCTTTCAATTATATTAAATATGAGCTTATGGAGTCGGTTCATAGGCTGGCAGAGATCTGAATGACCCAGTTAATAGCAAAGTGACCCAGTCCTAATTGTTTTTCACCATTCGAGGGCGAGGCGTAGTGACTTGCTGGAACTGGAACTTGATTCGGAACTTGACTAGCATGCTAACAGGCCATAACACGAATGACGCATCACAGGTTATGTTTTGTTTGGTATTTATTTAAATTAAGGTCTATACAGATACATTAAATGAATCTGCTTAAAGAAACTGTTTATGTTTGCTATCAAGAGAAATTGGAGCTTAAGTTACAGCTCTAACGACTGATTGTTGTTTTGTTTAGCCTCGTATGATTTGCTGGTTGATATTGATGAAGACATTGTTGTGATCTCTGATGGAGAATTGAAAGATGCAACAGTCAAAGATCTTTTGGTGCCTGCTGAGACTAATGCTGCCGTCAATGATTCAGATTCGAACTGCAACCAGGATGGTGATGATCAACTGTTAGGTGAAGCTGATGCAATTGTCGCTGGTGGGTAAACAAATGGCCATTACAATTCTTACAACAATGTGCTTGATGTAAATGTTGCTCAGCTTGCCTGCAAAAGTCTCCACTCATTCCATGCTATTTCACAATAATGACTGGCAACAACATAATACATTTTCACTCAGTCCCCAGTATGACAGACTACTTATTCATTTGTTTCTGGAGGTGAGTTAGATGAGTCAATACAATTATACAGGAAGAGCAAAGAACCAAAACTATTCAGGCTGTGATCAAACTGCGCATTTCTACTGAACTATCTCATTTTAAATATAAAGGGAAGGCAAGTATAATCCATATTTATTTTCTCCAAGACTATCCAAGTTGCTATCCAAGCTGCAAGAGTATGTTTCAATGCCACAGTTGAAGCCGGACATCTTGAAACCAGATTTGGTACAAGTATCGTCTGAAGGGAGTAAACAGTCTGTGACAACAATAAAAACAATTTTTTCCTGATCTCTTTCGTGTGTCTGACTACCCATCTCTCATGCTGACATCAGGCCGTCACATAGAAAACCTTATGACAATTTTTCAGGAGTTTAAAATACTCACTGCTGTAACTAAGGATGAATGGGAAAGAGAATGATTATGAGCAGATTGAAAGTTTGCAAACATTGTAGCACGCCAAAAAGGACACCAAAATAGTGTTCACTGTAAGCAGTCAACAATTTCATTTTTATGTAGCAACAGCAAACCATATGATACCAAATATCAGTCCACAGCAACAGCAATCAACAGCATTATGCTGCAACTAGCTAAACAATGAACAAGGACAGCAGGAACTGCAGGAATATGCACACAACAAGCAGATATCAATAACAGAAGTTATCTCCAGCAATGAACTATGGCGAGCGACAACAGCAAGCAACATATGTAAACTATCATATTACCAGATACATGGGAATCTACAGAAACAAGGGGGTTTATATCAGTATCTGGGGTATAGATATTTAGAT
Organism: Calvadosia cruxmelitensis; assembly: GCA_900245855.1. Taxonomy (NCBI): domain Eukaryota; kingdom Metazoa; phylum Cnidaria; class Staurozoa; order Stauromedusae; family Kishinouyeidae; genus Calvadosia; species Calvadosia cruxmelitensis. The sequence goes on from OFHS01001263.1 coordinate 28,452, forward strand.
ATAGATATAGATATCTAGTGCCAAAGCAAGTCGAGGCCTTGGTCTGTGCAACATGCTGATATTCAAAGGAGTGCATGCACCGTACTTTACCTTCTGACTATCCAGATTAGGCTTGAATACCACCAAAGGGGATAGATCGTCTACACCTTTTTCAAAAGACAGGAGAGCATTCCTACTCAATCAATCACCACGTGTACTGATCATGATCATCGACTAGCACCTAGACATAGTAGCCATTGCGCCTTGGATCGGTTGATATTATAGAATCCTCCTGCTCAAAGTTTGAATGACCCTAATTAGGTGAAACATCATCAAAAACTCACAAATCTACAATAGCTAGCTGTTATACCATGTGTGTTGACTGAGTGATGGGTACTGAGGGCGTGGAGTCTTTATTTGAATTCCAGGCACAAGTTTAACTGAACCAAAGTATGAAGAAGATCAACCAGTCAAGGCAGCTGAAGATAATCCGTATAAAGAGAAGAGAAGCAGAACATTGTCGACTTCTTCATCATCGTCTTCCAGTTCGAGTGATAGCAGCTCAAGTGGAGCATCAAATGGAACACATGATCATGCAAATGGAAGAGTGACATCTGATCAAACAGGTGACTAAATAACATAGTGGATGATCCATTGATTCTATTTGCCAGTCACATATGCTATAAAAGCATTCATTTTTTACATACACTATGCAAACCGATTATATGCAAAACGTTGTGCAGCAATTGGCTTGTGTATACGCGGATTTGCTTAGTAGTACTTTCCAATGCAGTATGTTCCTACCGTGGGATTTCATCAATTTTTGTATATTGATGGATTTTGCATGAATCTAATTTGCATATAAGCTGTTTGCAATCTATATTAGTAATACAGCAGTGTGTGTCGTTGTGTGTCGTTCCACAGCCGGGTCAATGCCACTGACCGCGGAGTACGGCGTGGGACGTAGTCGGGCTGCGGGCTCCTACCAAACACTTTTTGGGTAGCTACGAACGATTGCCAGCGTTCAGAATTCGTGGAATTAATCTGTGCGCGATGCTGAGGAGACAGACGGGGCGGATTTTTAATTTGGGGCTTGGAAGCGGAGATTTTTGCCTCTTTACTTTGACAGGATTTGGCCGTGTTTTCCGGGCACCTGCTTTGTGATTAGTGCTTTTCCAT